>JBCNJP010011316.1:0-17189 GCA_039602395.1 Deinandra increscens subsp. villosa
GAGAATGTCACACCCCGGTCAACGGATTTGGGTGTGAGCGAGACGGAATCATAGTCGCAGATATACAGAACAACTTCTACTAAATTCAAACGTCATTTAAAACATAACACCATTTATGTTGCAGCGGAAAGTCGTGGTGAAATGATAATGTCTTACATTTGAATAAAAGTCTTGGATTGATATTGAAATCATAAATCAGTTTATTTAAGATAGGTCGGGACTACGACTCCGGTAAAGCAGGGTCGAAAGTTACAGTGAAGCCCCATTTGCACGTCTTCCATGATAAGCTTAGATACCTGAGAAATCATGAGTTTTAAAAAGGTCAACATAAAGTTGGTGAGGTTCACAGGTTTATGATTCTATGGTAAGTTTGTAAAAACAGTTTACAGTATGTTGGAATAACAGTTTACGGTATGTTGGAATAACAGTTTACGGCATGTTGGGATAACAGTTTACGGCATACTTAAATGTTACGTTGGTTTACTGTCGTGGTTGTAAGATCCTACCATGAACCTCAAATTCGAATACTAACGGATTACCCACTCATAGCATTCTATCCCAAGAATACCGAACAGGCGAGAATAACTGACGTGTACCCCTTGACAATATACGAAGTCAGGATTGGAGCTACCAATCTGGGCAGGGTTGTCAACCCAAATAGATCTATTCACTAGTTATCGTTTCGAGCAGAACTAATCGAATTCAATTAATAGTGGGATTCAGTTGTACTAACGTTGATAACGATAAAGTACCAGTTGTTTGGGATACAGAATGGAACATGTAGTCATACGGCTAACAGGTAAACCATAACATTAAGTAAAAAGCATTTTATCAGTTCATGATTTCTCCCCCATAAGTGTAAAACAGTTGTAAAGAAAAGGGGCCGTGAAACTCACTTGATTCAGCGGTAATGATGAATTGCCGAGTGGCAACTAGCAAGTAAAGTCCTAATAAAACATAAGACAACATGCATAAGGGTCCACATAATCATTTGAGTAACGAACGTTACCCAAATGATACCGGTCAAGTCTTGACGTATAATCCCGTTTGTAGCGTTTTGAAAACCCGTTAGTTAATCAGTTTACAAAATCAGCAAATACGAATGTTCACGTATTAAGGCATTTATGTAAATAAATACAAAGGATGAACATGCGATAACGTATCATGAAGACCAGTTCAATCAAGTATTAAACATCGTTTTAAATAATAATATTTATTATTATTTTTATGTTCGCTCGATCGATTGGATAATTAATCGCGTTAAGTTATAATATATATAACTAGGGTTGATAATTATTATCGAAATAATTATTCTAACTTGTTGGAATAATTTATCAAATTATTACAAGTTAAAGATTTAATGATTAAACACAAGTAGGTAAATATTAAAAGTTATTTTAATATTAAACTCATGTTTTGAAAATTAGGGTTTTGAGTTAATGTAAATATAATTATTATTAAAAATAATTATATTAACAAACCAAAATGATTTTAACTCAAATTAGGGTTTCGAAAATTCAGAAGGATAATTATTTGCTGAAAATAATTATTTACGATTTATTACGTCGTAAAACATTTTTAAATCGTTTAAAGATTTCGTTTCAATTCCAAACGTTTAAAAATAAACATTTGATCCGGTTAAAACGTTTTGATTATTTTGATTTATTTAAAATAATCAAAAATATGTTTTTCATAGTTTCTATAAGTCTTTTGATTTTATTTTTATAAAATCATTTCTAAATAACTTTATTTATCAAATAAAGTTAGAGTTTTAAATTTAAAGACTTTTTATAGAATATTCTCAACATAAAACATTTTCACTTTTTGTATAAAATCCAAGATTTATACTTTTTATGTCCAGTGACATAAATATGTTTTTTATCATTTTTGATATAAAATATATTTATATATATTTTTATCCATTTCGTTTTTATAAAATCTAAACAAGTCTTTTAAATCTTGTCTTTTAGAAATTATATTTTTATAAAATGTGACCATTTTATATATTTGCTCCCATTGTCAACTTTTATGGTTTAATTTATCATAGTAATTTTTATAAAATTACTAACGTTGATATTTATCCATAAAATTCATTTTAGGGTTTTTAATGTTATCATTTTATGTCCAAAAGTTTATATGTGTTACTAACATCATAATAGTCCATGTTAATTGTCATTAGCAACATATTAGTCCAAAATCAAGATGATTAACAACATAAATCACAATTTACAATTCAAACATTTCATAACATACCCTAACATGATTGTAACAATTCTTAACCATTTATAACATTTTTAGCATATGATACATCAACATTTACTCATGCTAACATATATATAGTCACCATAAAATCATGCTAATTATTTATAGATATCATAAAATCATCAACAAAAACCACATTTTCACACATATAACCTTAAGGTTTATATAAAAATGTATTTCGGTGTTTATGATCGTTAGAAAACGTCGGGTTTTCATCGGTTTAGTTGTCAAGACTCGGGGAATCATTCGGGACGTTAATAACGTATAAAAGCTTAGACGAAAACGGTTAAAAAGACTCACAACGAGTAGGTTAGAATAACCCGAAAGAAATATGGCGGGTGGCGGTTCTCGGTGGGGGACAGTAGCGGCAGCAGCAACTGTTCCGGCGACAACAGCAGTTGCAGCGGCTCACAGCAGCACCGTGGCGGCTCTCGGCAGCAGCATAGGCAGCAGCTTGCGGCTGCGGTGGGGTGGTTCACGACTGCTGCACAGTAGCGGCAGCAGCAGCAGTCCAGGCAGCAGCAGCAGTCCAGGCAGCAGCAATAGTGGCGGTGGTGGCTGATGTTCTGGCCGGAAAAGAAAGAAGGAGAGGTGGTGTGTGGGCTGTGTCGAGAGAAAAGAAAAGATGGAGGTGGCGGTCGGCTCGGTGGTCCGTGGCTGCAACAGCAGCTCCGGCGGCGGCAGGTCAGCAGCTCCGGCGGCGGCAGCAGTGGCGGACAGTAGGAGAACACAGCAGTAGCAGCAACAGCGGTGGCGCACTGCAGCAGCAGCCCCCAGCCGTGGCAGCAGTTAGCGGGGCAGTGGCTTCCGGTGGTGGCGTGGCAGCAGCAGTCCAGGTGGCTGCAGCAGTGTGGCGGGGTAGCACCGTAGCAGCATAGCCACCGAAGGAGAAACACGGCCGCAACAGGAGGAAGGTGGCGGTGATGGTGGGTGTTGCTTCCGGCAGAAAAGAAAAAGAAAAGAGAAGAAGATGGATGAAGGGCTGGTCTCGTGAGGGGCAGGAGAGGAGAGTGGGTGATGGTGGTTGTTGATGATGGTGGTGGCGACTTAAGGAGGTGGTGGCTGGGTGTTAGGCTGCACCCGATAAAAATGAAAGGAGGAGGGATGGTTGCTGTGTTTTCTCAAAGAAAAGAAAGAAAGAGTGAGGTGTGTGCTTGCTTGTTCACATGAAAGAAGCAAGAGGACAATTGGTTGGTGTTAAGGTGTAGGTGGAGGGTGTGGAGGTGGTGTGGCCAAACCATCTTCACAATTTTATTACAAAAATCTCCTAACCAACTTTTTATAAAAACTTACATGTGGGTGGCTATATTGTGTGAGAATGTGTCATGTTTTTATTCATTAGTTTAGGCATTTTAAAATTTGATAAAACATATAAAGGTTAGTGATGAAATAAACCATAACTTTTATAAATAATATAAGTATAAAAATTTTATAGGTTCATGGCAAAATTTTTATAGAATTAATGACTTGTAACAATTTTTATAAAAATTATGCAAAGTTGATGGGCCAATGTTAATAAAAATTAATCCATTTGATTTGGGCTTAATCTTGGGCCAAATCATTTTAGAAGAAAATGTATTAGGTCGGTCGTCGGTTATGGGCCGTACGGGTCCAAACGGGGCGCCGGTTCGAGGCCCGGGGCCATTGTGAATCAGTTGGATTTATGGATCGCCACAATCATTTGGTTTATCAAGTTTATGTAGCGAGTCAAGGTTTCGGGCTCGGTTTCATTATTTTCGGATTATTGGGCCTATTGGGCCTAGTCGGGCCCAATCGAGGTTAACGGTTGAGGATATGGCTTAAGTCTTGACAACGATTTCAGTTTGTGATGTTTTTATTTCATAAAAACAATTGTTTAATTTGATTATAAAAGTTTTTCATAAATCAGTTATGTTTTTCAGATTTTCAAATGGGTTACGGTTAACGTTTTTAGTTTTGTCAGTTCGTGACAGTTTTAAGCTCGATCGTCCAGGTTGTTTAAAACCGAATAGTTTTAATCATACGATCGCTTATCAGTTCGTCGTGTCGTGTTATAGAAATCGTTCGACACCAGTTCCGGATAAAATATAAAAATACATTTTAATATTTATTTTTCTTGTTATTGAAGTTCCATGATTAATACATGAAATTTTTATGTATTTTAACGGATATACGCTTCAAGTACAAACGCGGGATTAGGTTTACGTCATCAGTTAGCAGTCAGGCACAAAAATTTACAGTTTAAACAGTAATCATATCAGTTAATGCACATTAATACTTAAATAAAAGTCAAAGTAAAGAGGTTTGACCTAGGTTTTCGGACGAGGTGTCACATTCTCCCCCAGTTAGAAGAATTTCGTCCCGAAATTCAGTTCTTGTTCACTGGTTGAATGCGGTGTTTCCGAAAAGACGAGGATACTTCAGACGCATTTGGTCCTCGCGTTCCCCAAGTGTACTATGGACCTCGCCATGAGTTCCAGCACACTTTGATAATGGGGATTCGGCTATACATCGTTCTCGTAAGGTCTCGGTCAAGTATCTTGACCGGTTCCTCAATAAAGTGAAGTGTTTCGTCAACTTGAATTTTGTCAAGTGGGACGACAAACACTTCATCCGGCAAGCATTTCTTAAGATTACTAACGTGAAAGACATCATGCACACTGCTAAGCTCTACGGAAAGTGTAGACGGTAAGCTACTGGTCCGATATTCTCAGTGATTTCGAATGGACCAATGTAACGAGGGTTAAGCTTTCCTCGTTTGCCGAACCGGATGACACCTTTTCAAGGTGACACTTTTAACATGACGCAATCACCCTTTTTAAAGGATAAGGGTTTTGCGACGATTGTCGGCAGATAAATCTCAATAGTCTGATAAAAGAATGAGGATTGACACACGGATGAACGAGGTTTTGAGTATGAAGGTTTCTGGACAAGTCAGGATTTCTCATGAATGGGCTCTACCAGGATTTTTATGTAGTTCAAATTACAATTATGTGTGCACCCACAATTGTGATTTGCCTTACATGATCGGCCTAAGCTTTGCTCATACTTGAGTTTTCAGTTTGTCAAAAAATGAAATGTATCGGAGACAAGATGGCTTATGGAAAAGTTTAGATTGATTCGCTACCGGACGGGATCTTCCTTGGTTCCCGGGATTTCTAATGATAACAATAATGGAACTGCGGTTTGGCTCCTAGTCTATTGGTCTTGCAGTCTAAGGTCTTTATAGGTTCTAGACAAGATGGGTGTGTAGGCCATTGGTCCAATCCATTCCAGGATCTAAAGGGACCAATGTGGTTTAAGCATACCTGGCTTTCCAGGCATAGTTACCTCCGTCTGAGACAGAATCCATTATAAGGTTTTGAACCCCCTTATAGATACTAAGGGTTCGCGTCTAGTATTAACGTAGTTCTCCTGGAGATTACCTATGGCTTTCAGAAATTGAAGGGTCTCCTTAGTAGTTTCATAAACTATTACTGGACCAGTCAGATGACTGTTACTGGCTTCGGTCCAACGGAGGGGCGAATGAAACCTTCTTCCATACAAGCATTCGAAAAGGGGCGGCTTGAATATTCGAGCGATATCCATTGCAATAAGGAAACTCGGCGAGTGGAAAATGGTTGTTTCAACCATTGTCTAGGTTTGTCTTGTGTGATGACAATCTGTCACGTAACTACGCAACGTACCTTTTTAAGGTCTGGATTTTTCCTTTTGATTTGGTCATCAGTATAACTCCTGCATACATATATTTTGTTGGATCCCTGGGTGGATGAAATATCTTGATTTGTGGGCTTCATCAAACACTAGCTTCTCAAGTCTCTGAGGCTAGGTACCCATAGTCTATCCGAAAAGTTCATGGTTCCATCAGGCTTTTCAATTAATTGTTTCTCCATGCCGCGCAGGCATTTGTTTCCAGATTCCCAGGCTTAAGAGCTTTGATTTGAGCGTCACGAACTTGTGACGTGAGGTTCGAGTGTATGGTCATTCTTAATGCTTGAACACGACGCAGTTTGGTATGTTCCTTCCGGCTTAATGCATCCGCTACAACGTTAGCCTTGCCCGGGTGATAATGAATCTCACATTCATAATCGTTAAGCACTTCAAACCATCGTGGTTGCCTCATGTTTAGCTCCTTCTGGTTAAAGATGTGCGGGAGGCTCTTGTGACCGGTGGATGTAACGCACCGAGTCCCATAGAGGTAATGCCTCCATATTTTGAGGGCAAAGACACGGTTCCAAGTTCTAAGTCGTGACTCGTGTAATCCTTCTCATGAATCTTCAGTTGTCGAGAGGCGTAAGCGATGGCTTTCTCACGCTGCATCAGTACGCAACCCAAGCCTTGATGCGGAGCATCACAGTATACAACGAAATCATCGATTCCATCTGGTAAGGATAGGATTAGGCCATTGCAAAGTTTTTGCTTCAACAACTGGAAAGCAGTTTCAGTTTTTATTATCCCAGATGCATTTCTTATCTTCTGGGTCAGGGTGGTACGAGGCTAGGCTATCATGGAAAAAAATTTTCATCGGATTGGCGATAGTAGCCAGCGAAACCTAAGAATTGTTGAATCTAGGTTGGGGTCGTGGGAGTACTCTAACCTTTGATTGATTCAATCTTAGACGAACCAACATGAATATCTCGGTTGTTGATCACATGACCCAGAAAGTCTACTTCGCGAATCCAAAAGTCACATTTGGAGAATTTCGCATATAATTCTTCTTTCTTCAACTGTTCTAAGATGAGTCTCAAATGTCCTTCGTGTTCTTTCTTACTACGCGAGTTGATAAGAAAATCGTTCGTGAACACGATAACCAATTTATCCAAGTATGGTTTGCACACGCGATTTATTAGATCCATGAATACGGCCGGTGTGTTCGTCAAACCAAATGGCATAACGAGGAAATCGTAACGACCATAGCGTGTTCTCAACGCTGTCTTTGAGACATCTTCATCTTTAACTCGGAGTTGATGGTACCCCGACCTTAGATCGATCTTGGAATAGAAGCATGATCCTTGTAGTTGATCAAACAAGTCATTGATCCTTGGAAGCGGGTAACGGTTCTTCACAGTCAGTTCGTTCAACTCTTGGTAGTCTATACACATTTTGAACGTTCCATCTTTCTTTTTCACAAATTATCGGGAGCACCCCACGGGGTGTGGCTTCGACAAATGAAGCCCTTATCTAGCAACTCTTGCAGTTGGCTAGATAACTCTCGCATTTCAAAAGGTGCCAGTCGGTAAGGGGACCTGGTAACGGGGTGGCTACGGGTGTTAGGTCGATGCAAAAATCTACTTGTCGTGCTGGGGGTAAACCTGGCAAGTCTTTTGGGAAGACTTTTAGGTAATTGCAGACAATAAGAACGTCTTCGACGCGCTTCTCTTTCAGTTTCTTCTCAGTGACATGAGCTAGAATGACATGGCATCCTTTGTGGAGGAATTCATGTGTCTTCATACACGAAATGATATCTAGTTCGGCTCCACTCTTTTCGCCTGTACGTCCAGAGTGTTGCCATATGCTAACGGCACTCCAACCATTTTCTCATGACACATAATTTCAGTATGGTTCTTTGCTAACCAATCCATTCCAATGACTACATTGAAATTTCCTCAATCAATGGGCACCCAATCGATGCTGAAAGAATGGCCAGCGGTTAGCCTGGGTAGATTACTCTAGTTTCTATCAAATCTCCACTTGCTAATTCAATTGCAAACTTAGCGTCTAGGGCAACATGGGCGATTTCAAGTAATTAACTAAAATCGATAGACACAAGTCTTTATCGACACCAGTATTGAATAAAACAGAGGTATAATTATTACTTAGCAGGAACGTACCCGTCTCCGTGTTGGGGTCACGGTGGGCGTCTTTAGCATTGATCATGAAAGTTCTTCCTCTAGCAGGGTTAGCATCTTGATTCTTCGCCTTTGGGCATTCCTTTAAAATGGCTAATTTCCTCGCATCCGTAGCAAGTGCGATTTGGGCAATCGCGTGCTACATGTATTTTAACCTTGTAGATGTTACAGTAGACATTAACACAATCGAGATTGTGGTGTATGTTGCATAAGGAGCATAGGGGTGTTGTACCGGTGTAACCGGTCTTTCGGACAGGGTGAACAGCTCACGGAACCTCTAAAAATGTGTAGGATTTAATTTATAAAGTCCTTTTATGAACATTCACGTGGGCTTACAATATTAGGTTAAAACATTGAACACAATTTGGTGCAATTGTAGTCTAGTGTTTTCTAACCTTGGTTAATTCATTCATACCGCGCGCCCGTTTGTCCGTGCGACGTTGGGTTACAGTAGTAGCGACGGTTTCTGCAACGCGTTGTGCAATCGGTTTGTCGATCTCAACAGCGCTCAAGGGCGGAAAAAGGTGAAGCGTTTCTGGTGGCTCAGCGTCTAGGCGGCATACTTTCACTTTACGTTTTTAATGTCAACATAACGGAAAGTCTAGCTTATATGTGAATGGGGTTATTACATGCGCGAGAATAACTGCCACGACATACATCCATGATACCCAAAACATGACGCGCACAAGCACAACCAAGAAACAGGAAGCAGAGGGGAACAACATACGCGAATAAGTAACATGATTAATGACAGCAACAGTGGTAACATCCATACTAAACATGAAAAACATAATAATAATCATGATACTAGTTTTCATCCACTGTATTAACTGGTAGAATATACGATAGTCAAAAGAGGATAAGTCTTCTTCCTGGCTTGCAGTCCCATTAATAACATCGCGAAAAAAATATATAAATATATCTTATCGCTAAAACGGGGGATTAAAAGTCTAGATTCTAAGTCAAGCTATCTAGAGTGGTGGTGATCCTGAGCAGTGAGGTTCATGTAACTGAACACTCGCCCATGGAATTCCTCTAAGTAAGCGACTCTCGTCTGGAAGGACTCGTTGGCCAACCGCAGATCTGTGTAGGCCATGTTGACACCACTCATACGAGCGTGCAGTGACTCAATAACACCAAGTGTGGAAACCTGGTGATGCTCCATGGCGGTTGGACGGGTCTCTAGTGTTGCCAGATCGGTCCAGGTGGGGAGTCTAGTGATCTCATCGTTGATTACCGCAAAGGCTTGTTCGTGATATCTCAGGCATGTCACCAGTAGCAGTGGTCGCACTGCCAGCAGCGGTGGGAATCGGGTGGTTCGAGGAGTCGTCTGAGAGACGGGGTCACAATGGTCTCAGAAAATTTGATGGTAATGAGGACTGTCGGACAGTACCGACCATGAGAATGTCCAGCACTAGGCTAGACAGTTTATGGTCCTCAGGTGAATGTGTGTACTCAGACACGACTGTGTCTTTTCCAGAGGAATCAGATATGCAGATGACCTCTTCGGAAGTCATCTCTGCGATAATATTCCATGACAGAACATAGATGGTAACATGATAACAATATCTAGAATGAAGATATAAATGTACCAGTTACAGTAATAATAACTCGTATATGTAAAGCATAAGTTAACGTAACCAATATGATAAGGAATTGGTCTTCCGTGCAAACGGTAACTTCGGAGTGGGTTATAGTCCAGGTTTGGTTTTTGTTTATTTGTTTAACCTAGTTCGCTACAACCACGGCTCTGATACCAATCTGTCACATCCCGGTCAACGGATTTGGGTGTGAGCGAGACGGAATCATAGTCGCAGATATACAGAACAACTTCTACTAAATTCAAACGTCATTTAAAACATAACACCATTTATGTTGCAGCGGAAAGTTGTGGTGAAATGATAATGTCTTACATTTGAATAAAAGTCTTGGATTGATATTGAAATCATAAATCAGTTTATTTAAGATAGGTCGGGACTACGACTCCGGTAAAGCAGGGTCGAAAGTTACAGTGAAGCCCCATTTGCACGTCTTCCATGATAAGCTTAGATACCTGAGAAATCATGAGTTTTAAAAAGGTCAACATAAAGTTGGTGAGGTTCACAGGTTTATGATTCTATGATAAGTTTGTAAAAACAGTTTACAGTATGTTGGAATAACAGTTTACGGTATGTTGGAATAACAGTTTACGGCATGTTGGGATAACAGTTTACGGCATACTTAAATGTTACGTTGGTTTACTGTCATGGTTGTAAGATCCTACCATGAACCTCAAATTCGAATACTAACGGATTACCCACTCATAGCCAATGTTGTAGAAAGCGCTAGGCGGTAGCTAGGCGGTTGAGTACCGCCTAGCATTTAATCGGGATTAATCGGGATTAATCGGGATTAATCGGGATTAATCGGTTTGTAATTTTATATATGATTTTAAAAAATATATATACATATAATGTTATTTTTATACTTTTTTCTTATAAATTTATAAATATAATAACCAAATGTGAACTAGTATAGAGGGGGATAAATGTTAAATATCATAACTAGTTTTATAGTTTTAACATAAAGGTTAATAAGTTTAAGAAAGAATTGTAAAGTAGTAAAAGATTGAGGGACTAAATATTAAAATATCTAAACTTTATAAAACCCTAAAAAACCTAAACAGAGAATCCGCCTCCTTTCCTTCTTCCTCATCCACTACACTGGTTCTTCTTCCCGACTTCCGGCGAAAATGGCGTCACCGGCCGCCGGAATACACAAATCCGACTGAATTTTGACGCCGCCTAGCCGCCGCCTAGCCACCGCCTTGACCGACTAGGTACGTCTTTTTCCAATTTTCCCCCAAACCGACTAATGGTCCGCCTAGCCCAAAATTCCTCGGTAAAGTTCCGATTACCGCCTAGGCGCCGCCTAATTCCGCGTTTTACAACACTGCTCATAGCATTCTATCCCAAGAATACCGAACAGGCGAGAATAACTAACGTGTACCCCTTGACAATATACGAAGTCAGGATTGGAGCTACCAATCTGGGCAGGGTTGTCAACCCAAATAGATCTATTCACTAGTTATCGTTTCGAGCAGAACTAATCGAATTCAATTAATAGTGGGATTCAGTTGTACTAACGTTGATAACGATAAAGTACCAGTTGTTTGGGATACAGAATGGAACATGTAGTCATACGGCTAACAGGTAAACCATAACATTAAGTAAAAAGCAGTTTATCAGTTCATGATTTCTCCCCCATAAGTGTAAAACAGTTGAAAAGAAAAGGGGCCGTGAAACTCACTTGATTCAGCGGTAATGATGAATTGCAGAGTGACAACTAGCAAGTGAAGTCCTAATAAAACATAAGACAACATGCATAAGGGTCCATATAATCATTTGAGTAACGAACGTTACCCAAATGATACCGGTCAAGTCTTGACGTATAATCCCGTTTGTAGCGTTTTGAAAACCCGTTAGTTAATCAGTTTACAAAATCAGCAAATACGAATGTTCACGTATTAAGGCATTTATGTAAATAAATACAAAGGATGAGCATGCGATAACGTATCATGAAGATCAGTTCAATCAAGTATTAAACATCGTTTTAAATAATAATATTTATTATTATTTTTATGTTCGCTCGATAGATTGGATAATTAATCGCGTTAAGTTATAATATATATAACTAGGGTTGATAATTATTATCGAAATAATTATTCTAACTTGTTGGAATAATTTATCAAATTATTACAAGTTAAAGATTTAATGATTAAACACAAGTAGGTAAATATTAAAAGTTATTTTAATATTAAACTCATGTTTTGAAAATTAGGGTTTTGAGTTAATGTAAATATAATTATTATTATAAATAATTATATTAACAAACCAAAATGATTTTAACTCAAATTAGAGTTTCGAAAATTCAGAAGGATAATTATTTGCTGAAAATAATTATTTACGATTTATTACGTCGCAAAACATTTTTAAATCGTTTAAAGATTTCGTTTCAATTCCAAACGTTTAAAAATAAACATTTGATCCAGTTAAAACGTTTTGATTATTTTGATTTAATTAAAATAATCAAAAATATGTTTTTCATAGTTTCTATAAGTCTTTTGATTTTATTTTTATAAAATCATTTCTAAATAACTTTATTTATCAAATAAAGTTAGAGTTTTAAATTTAAAGACTTTTTATAGAATATTCTCAACATAAAACATTTTCACTTTTTGTATAAAATCCAAGATTTATACTTTTTATGTCCAGTGACATAAATATGTTCTTTTATCATTTTTTATATAAAATATATTTATATATATATTTTTATCCATTTCGTTTTTATAAAATCTAAACAAGTCTTTTAAATCTTGTCTTTTAGAAATTTTTATAAAATGTGACCATTTTATATATTTGTTCCCATTGTCAACTTTTATGGTTTAATTTATCATGGTAATTTTTATAAAATTACTAACGTTGATATTTATCCATTTAATTCATTTTAGGGTTTTTAATGTTATCATTTTATGTCCAAAAGTTTATATGTGTTACTAACATCATAATAGACCATGTTAATTGTCATTAGCAAAATATTAGTCCAAAATCAAGATGATTAACAACATAAATCATAATTTACAATTCAAACATTTCATAACATACCCTAACATGATTGTAACAATTCTTAACCATTTATAACATTTTTAGCATATGATACATCAACATTTACTCATGCTAACATATATATAATCACCATAAAATCATGCTAATTATTTATAGATATCATAAAATCATCAACAAAAACCACATTTTCACACATATAACCTTAAGGTTTATATAAAAATGTATTTCGGTGTTTATGATCGTTAGAAAACTCGGGTTTTCATCGGTTTAGTTGTCAAGACTCGGGGAATCATTCGGGACGTTAATAACGTATAAAAGCTTAGACGAAAACGGTTAAAAAGACTCACAACGAGTAGGTTAGAATAACCCGAAAGAAATATGGCGGGTGACGGTTCTCGGTGGGGGACAGTAGCGGCAGCAGCAACTGTTCCGGCGACAGCAGCAGTTGCAGCGGCTCACAGCAGCACCGTGGCGGCTCTCGGCAGCAGCATAGGCAGCAGCTTGCGGCTGCGGTGGGGTGGTTCACGACTGCTGCACAGTAGCGGCAGCAGCAGCAGTCCAGGCAGCAGCAATAGTGGCGGTTGTGGCTGATGTTCTGGCCGGAAAAGAAAGAAGGAGAGGGTGGTGTGTGGGCTGTGTCGAGAGAAAAGAAAAGATGGAGGTGGCGGTCGGCTCGGTGGTCCGTGGCTGCAACAGCAGCTCCGGCGGCGGCAGGTCAGCAGCTCCGGCGGCGGCACAGTGGCGGACAGTAGGAGAACACAGCGGCAGCAGCAACAGCGGTGGCGCACTGCAGCAGCAGCCCCCAGCCGTGGCAGCAGTTAGCGGGGCAGTGGCTTTCGGTGGTGGCGTGGCAGCAGCAGTCCAGGCGGCTGCAGCAGTGTGGCGGGGTAGCACCGTAGCAGCATAGCCACCAGAGGAGAAACACGGCCGCAACAGGAGGAAGGTGGCGGTGATGGTGGGTGTTGCTTCCGGCAGAAAAGAAAAAAAAGAGAAGAAGATGGATGAAGGGCTGGTCTCGTGAGGGGCAGGAGAGGAGAGTGGGTGATGGTGGTTGTTGATGATGGTGGTGGCGACTTAAGGAGGTGGTGGCTGGGTGTTAGGCTGCACCCGATAAAAATGAAAGGAGGAGGGATGGTTGCTGTGTTTTCTCAAAGAAAAGAAAGAAAGAGTGAGGTGTGTGCTTGCTTGTTCACATGAAAGAAGAAGAGGACAATTGGTTGGTTTAAGGTGTGGTGGAGGGTGTGGGGTGGTGTGGCCAAACCATCTTCACAATTTTATTACAAAAATCTCCTAACCAACTTTTTATAAAAACTTACATGTGGGTGGCTATATTGTGTGAGAATGGTCATGTTTTTATTCATTAGTTTAGGCATTTTAAAATTTGATAAAACATATAAAGGTTAGCAATGAAATAAACCATAACTTTTATAAATAATATAAGTATAAAAATTTTATAGGTTCATGGCAAAATTTTTATAGAATTAATGAGTTGTAACAATTTTTATAAAAATTGCAAAGTTGATGGGCCAATGTTAATAAAATTAATCCCTTTTATTTGGGCTTAATCTTGGGCCAAATCTTTTAGAAGAAAAGTTTAATCGGGTCGGTTATGGACCGTACGGGTCCAAACGGGGCGCCGGTTCGAGGCCCGGGGCCGTTGTGAATCAGTTGGATTTATGGATCGCCACAATCATTTGGTTTATCAAGTTTATGTAGCGAGTCAAGGTTTCGGGCTCGGTTTCATTATTTTTGGATTATTGGGCCTATTGGGCCTAGTCGGGCCCAACGAGGTTAACGGTTGAGGATATGGCTTAAGTCTTGACAACGATTTCAGTTTGTGATGTTTTTATTTCATAAAAACAATTGTTTAATTTGATTATAAAAGTTTTCATAAATCAGTTATGTTTTTCAGATTTTCAAATGGGTTACGGTTGACGTTTTTAGTTTTGTCAGTTCGTGACAGTTTTAAGCTCGATCGTCCAGGTTGTTTAAAACCGAATAGTTTTAATCATACGATCGCTTATCAGTTCGTCGTGTGTGTTATGAAATCGTTCGACACCAGTTCCGGATAAAATATAAAAATACATTTTAATTTTATTTTTCTTGTTATTGAAGTTCCATGATTAATACATGAAATTTTTATGTTTTTAACGGATATACGCTTCAAGTACAAACGCGGGATTAGGTTTACGTCATCAGTTAGCAGTCAGGCACAGAAATTTACGGTATGAACAGTAATCATATCAGTTAATGCACATTAATACTTAAATAAAAGTCAAAGTAAAGAGGTTTGACCTAGGTTTTCGGACGAGGTGTCACAGAGAACCACCAAGCCACCACGAGCCGCCGTCATCTCAGTTGGTGAACTCATCCATTCGGATCCGAGATCAAACCGTGAGTCCCCAAAACCATTTTTCATGCATTTCTTATGTGTTTTACTTTAAAAGCATGACCAAACCTTCATGGAATCGTTTAATCTTCTGATATGATGTTTAGAGATGTTAGATCTAGCCTAAAGTCTGCAACTTTACGTGTGAAATCATGCCATAATGAAGATCCATGCTAGTTAGGTCATTTTATGCTTAAAAAGTGTTCTTGGTGATTTGATGGTAAAAACTCGTGTTTAAGGTGTTAGATCTTACTGTTTAATGTTGGTAAATGTGTATGCATGCTAGATACTGAATTATATGAAGTATGGAAGCTGTTAGAATGATTTTTTGTCAAATTTACGAGTTTTCTACGACTAGCGAAACTAACAGATTCGTTAGGCGAAACTGTAGTTTCGCAAACTGTTTGAATATCCTTCCAGCGACACTATACAGCGAAACTATAGTGTCGCCTGTGAAACTAAGTGTATTGCTCGAACGAAACTACCGAGCGAAACAACCATAGACTCCTGAACGAAAGTTCAAATCAGTTTCGAGCGAAACTAGATAGCGAAACTGTGTCATCAGTTTCGAGCGAAATTATCTAGCGAAACTGTGCCTTCTATGAACGAAAGTTCAAACCAGTTTCGAGCGAATCTATGCTAGCGAAACTGTGTCATCAGTTTCGAGCGAAACTAGCTAGCGAAACTGTGTAGCGAAACTGTGCCAGACCCAAAACCCAAACTTGTGCAACTTATTTGAATGTTATGCCATGACTTACATGATTATGCAATAATGAAACATGCTTTGATTTCTGAGTGATGTGAACCCTCGTTTATGATCAACCATCGGTGTCGTGTGTCGGTATGTCGAGTCGTAGTTCCAACGTGCTATGTTATGGGCCATAGTGACGTAGTTAAAGTTTAGACACAACCTAACACCTAAGACCTTAATGTGATTATTAGGTCTTCGTTAGCAATCATAATTGGATTATTTGAAGTGTAAGCTGAGCAACCTAAGGTGAGTTTCACTAACCCCTTAATTGTGAGCCCGTTTGGGTCACAACGAATTTACTTAACGGAAAATAACGCTGACATTTTGAGGTATTGCCAAATGGGATATCTGTTATGGAAGTTGGAGCGTTTTATGGGAAGCACTTGCAACTGTCCATCCTTGGGGTTTCAAATGAAATCCGCAACCAACTATTTAATACTTAAACTCATTTGGGATTTCAAATGAAATCCGGAACAACCATTTTGACACTTAAACTCTTTTTAGGATTTCAAATGAAATCCAGAATAAACGGTTTTAATATGACTAGTGTAGGTTAAAGTCTAAACCAAATGATATCACATGATTTCTAAGGATGCCTTGAAACTTAAAAGTCCTCAAAAATTTAGTACCATTAATTTGCAAAGCGAGGGGATGTTGGGTAGATCTACTGAGGGTTTGACAAACCCTGCTCCGCGGTACACAAATGTGTAGCCAACCGGTTGGAGGCCGAACGGAGTTCAATATCAGCCTATTTTAGTTATGGGTCCCATGAGGAACACAACTGGAGGCACAAACCATCGGCAAATGCCGAACTCTGTTACGTCAGCTTTGGTACGAACTTCCTTAGTGCATGGAAACCGGATTAGCTACCCACGATATCGGTTGACCGCTTTAATCTTTACTTAACTAGTGCATATTTGATAATTCAGCACTTAGCATTGTTTTGCAAAACTACTACTTATTTATATGTTGGTACATACGCTTATGAGACCGGGCCGCTGCATGACATGCCCGCTGTGAACTCACCAACCGTTAGGTTGACACTTGTGTGGTTTTCACTTTTGCAGATCGCTGAGGAGTATCCACCGGAGGTTGGCATGGCACCGAAGTTACTTATTTCATTTTGAACTTAAACTTGGGAATTGAACGACAATTTATGTTTTGTAATTAAAGCACGTGGTTAGTGCTAAGATACTCATGTTTTCTTTCCGCTGCAAACTCTTAAACTGTTTTATGATGAATGTTTGGACTCTACTCTGATTCGTTTAGTATTTGTAACTAATGGTTGTGGTCCTGGTTTGCTCGCACCCCTTAATGGTACAAACTCCGTTAGTGGTTAATTTGGGGGTGTGACA
>JBCNJP010011317.1:0-17184 GCA_039602395.1 Deinandra increscens subsp. villosa
TATATATATATATATATATATATATATATATATATATATTATAATAATACTAGGGGTATAACCACGCGTTGCGGCGGCGGCGACAATCAACTAACGCTTTTCTGTTACTCGTGATATATTGTATCGTACGTCTGTTAATTTTCTCATGTGTCGCATCGATGTAATGTATCTATGTCATTGGCCTTGCAGATCTCAATTAAATAATAATGAACACACGAATAAGGCTGAACAACTGGTCATAAACATAGTAATTTAAAAATAAATATCCGAGCATAGAAATAAACGCGTTACTTTAATAAGAATGAAGGTTTTCTATTTGTCATCTATTCGTGCGTTAAGACAATCATGTCAACGCGATATAGCAATCATGTCAACGCGATATAAGGTTTTATATTTGTCATCTATTCGTGCGTTCGGTGGCGATTCATTTACAAAGCGATATTATTTTCTGTTAGCGCGATGCTACGCGACGACAATTTATCAACTAAGATGTTACATGGTTTTCATTATCTTATCAATCATGTCGTGATATATTGAATTGCACGTCTGTTAGTCTAAAAAGTTTGTTTGTGTTATATTATTTTTAACATGACTTGTCTTAAGATATATGGTTATAAAATTGTATTTTTAAACATGGCTGTCTTATAAAAACAGTCACATTCTAAATCTGAATATTGAATAGTTTAGAATTAAAATATATTAAATGTAATGCAGGTTGTCATTCAAAAAATATAATAAATAGGGTTTAATTATAAAACAAATAAAAAACACCATAGCTGTGAACATCACTCTTTGAAACTTCAACTGAAAAACCAAAAGGCTTAAATCCAAGCATAAACATCATTATTAGCTATACAAACTTCAACCTAAAAAACCAAAAGATTTCAATATGTTAAAAACAATTACTCGAATAAGATATTGACCAGACCGAGTCAACCTATTGAGCTATTTGTATAACTGAAATCTAAAGAAAATGAGCTATTTCCTTCTTCACTTATAGTCGGCAATCAGCTCCTGCATGTTTTAGCATTGATAACAGTAATCAAGGTCACTCTTGGCATTCATCAAAAGCTAAAGAGTTAAATTAAACAAATTAATGACATATGAAATGTAATAGAGACAATGAGAATTATTATCAGTTTTAGCAACCAAATATAAATTAGACGTAAAATTGGAATTATTATCAATTTTAGCAACCAAACTCATGTTGATTGCTTTGGCCTGTATATTGGAATTGCTGATGCTGTACAATTGATGTCATCTAATGGCCACACATGAAAAGCATGCTTGTGTGAAACAAAAACTGAAATATTTATTTACTCTAAAAATTGAACTTTTATAAAAAGAAAAAAAAGAATGTATTTAGAACTACTGTATGTCATGTCAACATATTGCTCAGGAAAAGAACGGTTGTCTACCATCATTTGTAGAAGCAATTGGTAATAAAACATTAATGGGTTGCTGAGATGATCAATAAAACATGAAATTGTTTCTATTTGCATGTCATTAAAAGTTGATTGTCAAAACTGACAAACATAAAAGAGCACATTTAGTTTATTATGCAGTTTTTCCTTATAACTATTTAAGCACACTAAGTTTAATACTACCCTGGGTTTAAAATTTGATAGGCATTTGGGTCTTATGTGGTTGTGGCTACAAAGAATTCGGGTCAGAGAAGTGTTGGTGTAGTTGGCGGTGTTGAGGTGGCAATGATGTGTTATAATACAATATGTAATGGACACATAGGAATACATTTACTTATTTAAAGGGAGAACTACTCACCCATGGCATTACCTGGTGATGTTAATCTAAACGATTTCAATGAAGCTTTCTCAACCTTCATGACAGACACCATGAGGTCCATATCGTTTTGTAGGAGCCCAACAATAGAAAGAACCTGAGAATGTATTAAAACAAAGAACCATTGGAAATTACATTGTAGTGTTACATTACTTATCTCTTTATTTTACACATTCTTTTCTAAGGTTTGTGAAAGTTACAAAAATACAAGGACAACCTATCCGCCAGTTTTAAGTTGTCTTACATATATATGTATACCAAACTTTCAGCAACCAGACCTCAAGCATGAAAAATATAGGGAAGGCAGCCCGACCCACTAACTACCTCAAGCAGTTTATTACACCAGTTGTTTATATACTATAGGTAGTTTGCTAAATCCTACTATGTCACACCTTATTTCTTGCAGTTAATAGAGTGAACCAGGTAGCTACCTTTCAACCTTATATTATTTCCAATCCAGTTGCCATATTTAGTAAAAAACCAGCAAGGTTCATATACATCTTAAATGGAATTGCTACTGTACATGTTGCTGCAGTACATCTTTTTTTAATAGCAAAAGAAATCTTTTAAAAGTTCTTTATAACATAAAAAGTTGACAGCTTTATTGTTGGTTTGACAACAAAAGTTATTTCATTATATTTTGTTTTTGGATACTAATAATGTTTTGTTATCTAAATGTAAAGGTGTATGATGGAAACACATGATCCTAAGAACATAAAGCTAACAGAAAATAGGCTAAGAACATAAAGCTAACATAATTCAATGAACCAGTCCCCCCATCAGATGGATTTGCCAGTCCTTATGTTAATAATATAGTTTCTTATTTATAACAGTTATAAAAATGGACAATACATGTTAACTGATTAGTTTAAAGAGGTTAGCTTTTCTCTATAATCAAAAAACAACTAAAAATATTAGCTTTATGAAAAAGGTATGCATATTAAAGTGGGAGGTGCAGAATTTTAAATCATATCTTTTAAGAGGTTAGCTTTTCTCTATAGTCTTGTTTTAATGATGTGAACATGAATATACAAATATGACTGATTTTTAATAAACATTACATACTACACATCAATTTTAGTTGGGCTAAAACTAAAAGATAACATGGGTCTGGTTGCAGAATTTTTGTCATTTGATTAACAGAAAATCAAGTACATGAACAAATGTAATTACACTAATGAACCAGGGGTGATAAATCAAGCACATGCACATTTTCATTACAGATTCTTATGTGTTATGAATTGTGGACTTGTGGTTAACTAAGACTACACTAACTTGAACCATTGAAAAAAATATACAATGATTATTATTCATCACATTCTTAACTCATAGCACACTGTAATCTTGATTACATGATTCATCACAACTACACTAAGTTGAACCATTAAAAATTAACATACAACTACTATTATTCATCACAACTATATTATCATAACTATGATGTTACATGTAACTTATTGACTACATTTTAAATTGTCTTAAAAATAAGATCTAAGATCAAAGAAAAATCATTCATGTAAACCAAAAAGTAAATAAAATTTGACAAAATAAGACTATGTACTTATGAGATTTAATAAAATTTGACAACCAAAAAAATATTTAAATATTTAACTAAGTAGAAACTCGAATTCAGTACCCATTTAATTAAGTATATAATATATTTATAACTAAAAATAGTATATGTTAACATAATATATTTATAACAAAACATAGTAGCCATTTAACATAGTATAGCAACATAATATAACATATTAACACTTAACAGCATGATAATATGTTGATATTCATGATATAAGTCATATAACAACATGTAGAACTAAAAATCAGCCTATTAATCTAATTACCCTATAATAACAAAATACAACCTGTGGTACAATTTTTAAAACATATTGTACAAGCTGTCAATGCATATTTTGGAAGTTACAATATTTGATGCTTTTGGTACATGCACTCCATGCCGGAGAATGGTTTAAGGCGCCGGCAGTTTTGTAATTTTGATAAAGTTTGAGGGTGTTTGATTAGTTTGACCAGATATCAGCAGAAAACCAGGGATCTCTTTCATTTGAACAAGCAAAAATAAGGAAGGGGATAAGACTTTCTCCGTCTGCCATGCCTTGCTCGCCATACCTCCTTCAACAGTGGGAACAGGAACGCAGAAAGATTGATTGCGTCTCTTCTTTATCCACTGATTTGTGCCTCATTTATCATCGTCTGTTGTCTCTCTCTTTTAATCGCCGGCGACTAGGTTTGAATCTGCCGGTCGGTCTTACAGCGGCGTTTGTCGACGGCCCATGATATACAAAAAGCATGTTGTTTGTTGTGAGTATTTGTGAATCGGTGAATCACTTTCGTAATCTCTTTCTCTGACTCAACTCTTCTCCAGCAAATCAATTTTTAGGGATTTGGCTTCTAAAGGTGAATCAAGGGAATCCGGAGGCTTTGTTGACCAGGTAGATTCTTCTTTCTTACCCCCGTGGATCGATTTTGTTAGCAAGCACGTATTTAAGGTACTGATTTTGGTTTGTAGATTTGAATTAATTTCTGATGGTAGTCCAGGTCGCATGTTCTTCTCTTGATTTTTTCTTTGTTTCTCCCGGTTATTTGAATTAGGGATTTATTCTGTTGATTTTGAGCCTGACATGAATTTTCAGGCCATGTTTTGTTGGGTTGCTAATGACTGAAAAATGCTAAAATTTTTTGCTTCAGAGGGAGATTCCTGATTCTATCAATATCCAAGTTTCATGGTTTATGCTTAAAGTGATGTTTATTACCCACGACATACATGAGTTTTGTTTTCTTTTAATGGTTTATGCTTAAAGTGACTGATCCACCAGAGAAGGAAACTGAATAACAAATTCTTAATGGTAAAGTAAGTTTTGAATTGGTTGTCTTTGATCGCTGATCATGGATATAAAATCAACAGATTATGTTGACGTTCTTTGAAGTTTGAGTGTTTGCTTAGAGTATATTTCTGGATGGTTTTTTGTTGCTAATCTTTCATTATAGGTTGAAGCATGCTTGGTGGGTCAAGATGATATAATACCTGGTAAGAATTTCTGGACGAATGATACATTCCAAGTATTAAATATCTGTGTGTCATGTATCTTTGGGTTGAGGTATGTTTACTTCAGTTTTGTTGTAAGGTTGTTATAGGCTTCCAATCTTATCTGTCATCACATTTTGTTCAGTTGTTCTTTGTTTTTGTTTTGCAAGTAGCTGGAGCTGAATAAGAGCTTTTCTCTGTGAAACCAGTTGCAGTATTTATTTCAGTTAAGCGATTCTAGGGTTTTATGCGAACAGGGTATGCATTTTACATAATTTTAGATACCATTTGTATTTTATTCAACTTGAAGATACTCGATTTGTGCTTTATTTGTTGGATGCAGGTTCGTGTGCGTTTTTTTGCTCATAGATCTTTAAGGAGTCCACAAACAGAGAGACGCGCCTGTGGTGCAGACATGGTTTGGCTCCTTCTCTTTTGATTGTTGTTTTTTATGGTAATTGTATGTTTTATCTGCTTTTTTGCTCTCAGATTTAGTTGATTTCAATTTCAATTTTCTATTTCAACATTAATTTAGGGTTTGTGATTTGTGGCTTCAGTAGACAATCGCTCTTCACCATCGTCCATCTATTTAGGGTTTTGTGAATTTTTCCAGGTACGCATTTTGGTATTTTGTTTGATTCTCATCTGGTTTGTTTAGGGTTTAGGCTTTATGTGTTAGATGACATCATCGTTCATCTTTCTCCTGTAACCTTCTTGGTGTTTCTAATCGCTTAATTTGGTTGTGTATTGTCGATTGAAGCAGGAAGCCGTAACCTTAGATTGTCGTCACTGTCGTACAACCGATTGCCACCACCGACAACTGCAACATTATGTAGGTTTGTTTGTTCGTATTTCTTGGTCTTATTTTCGTTCGGTTTATACTTATTTGCTGAAGGGATTAAATGTCATTTTTTTAGTTTAAATGTCATTTTTTTAGTTTACTTATGCATATGTGTTTTATCTATTTGTAGGTCTTCCTTTAAGTGTTATTTCCATCTCCATCATGTGAAGGTATTGTATATTTCATTTTTCCCAAGTCTTGAAACTCAATGGTGGGTGGATATAGTTGTTAATGATAAGTTTGCATAATTTAAAGTTGCTCTATTGGTGTGGATTTGGGTAGGTATTTGGTTATAATATGAATGTATTAATTCATGGTGGAAGTTTATGGATGAATGGTTCAGTTCTTTTATTTATGTTTGATGTTTTGCATTTCAACGTAACTGTCAGTTTTATTTGATTTTGTTTGTTTTGTTGTAATATTTTAATGACATTTTTTGTTACTTTGTTCTTGGATATTTGGGTCCTGATAGGTGGTATTAGTATTTGTACGCAAGTGAGCATTATAGGAGAAATGTACTTATTTAACACCTTGAATAACATTTATAGAGCCGCTGGATTCAAACACAAAGTCATAAATAATCTCTAAAGGTGCAATTTCATGCCATATTGAGACTGTTTATTATTATTATTTTTGAATTAGTAGTTAATACTTCAGTTTTATTTGATTTTTGGCTTAAGGTTATATAACGGAGATCACCGGCGCACGACGTTATCTGCTAATGAAACGTTGCAGTTGCAAGTTGATTTTTCAGATAAGTACCCTATGGAAGCTGCACAGGTGCCAGTCATTATTATGATTTGACTCTACTTAAAACACTCTCAAATAGTCTTTGGTCTTTAAAATCTTGAGTTTATGTTTGACTAACTTCATGTTTAAATCTGAAATGGTCAGTTTTGTCCCACCAACTAAAATGGTAATTTCTAACCTCTAAATTTAAATGGCAACCATGGCATGACCTCTGAGTTTTTTCATGGCCAAACTTAAATGGTCAAAACAATAATGGGTCATATGGGTTGGTGTTTAGGGAATATGGGTTATTCACCAGTTAGGATCCTAAATTGGTTTGGTTTGACCTCCTATTTATGAACATGTTAATTAATAAAATACAAAATACAAATGATTTTACATGGCCTGTTTGGCAGCTTCATAAAGGTGATCCTAAATTGGTTTGGTTTGACCTCAATAGTCAAAGCTGATCCAAAATTTGACCTCAAAATAAATTTTGAATTTGGCAGCTTTATTATTGGTTGATTTTAATGATCAAACAAGGTCAAAAGTCATCAACTTAACTAATTTACTCCTATAATATTCTATGCATTTTTTCCGATTATTCATCAGTTAGGAATCTTTCACAAGTGTTTCTTTTAGAACATATAATATGCAATCCTTTTAAGCTACCATCCATAAATTGTTAGAACTAAATTTATATGCATTCACGACACGAGTTTTGCACGGCCTGTATCTTATGGTTTCGTAAACCGACTTTGTAAAACGGTTCGGCTCGCTAACCGACTTTGCTAAACGGTTCGGCTCCGCGGCGAAGCGCGGGTCGACCCACTTGTATAACAACATGAACAACACTACAACAACCTAATATTCTAAAAGATTATTAGTTAAAATCAACATGAAAAATTAAAAAAAAAAAACAACCTAATATAACAACATGAATAACTCTAACAGCAGTCTAAAAGATTATAACAATTAAATAAAAATAAACTCTAGCAGCAAATATAAACTCATACAGACACAACACACACAGACACACATACACCTGATTTCTTCATAATAAAAGGAGTTTGATAAAAAGAATTCTTAACATACCTGATTTCTTTTTCTGATTTCTTTAAATAGCACAAGTATTTCTTCTTGAATCCACACCACCTTGCACATTCATATTATAAACTAAGTAGGAATTCGTCCAATTTAACCCAAAAATAAGAAAAACATAAAAATTCAAATCAAATTACCAGAAAATATTAAAATTGGAAGCCGATGAATGTGGAAAATGAAAGACCAATCCGGGTGACTTTATAGACAATAAAAATCGACCTAGGATTCCCCATCCTCCTCAACTCAGCCACGATCCGTGTGAAAAACAAACAAAACCGTCGGATTAGGAATTAAATGGAGATGAACCTTAGGATTTGTGTTTGTTCAAAATCAAATTGATTGATTGGATAGAATAGGATACTGTGTTGTATAACAGAGAGAAATAGCTCTGAAAACGTACCTATTCGGGATGGAGCTTCTGATTTCTTCGGTTATGTTGCAGGTTGCAGAGGTTGCTTTTCTTCGGCGATTGTACGGATCTGGAAGAGAGGAAGAAAAGGGTTGAAAAGAGGCGCACCGGGTCTGATTTCTTCGCTTTGGGGGAGATTTAGGGTTTCTTCTTTTTGCAGATTTAGGGAAGAAAACTCGCGGGTCATAAAACAATCGGGTAACCCGGGTCTTTGTGCTCTAAAACCCGGCAATGTTTATGCTTTAAGTGATTTAAGAGATTCAACACATAGCTTTAAGTGTTTGTACATTATGCTTTAAAAGGGGTGGAAAACTCTAAGCATTTTTAACTTTAAAATTTCTCTCTCCAATATATGCTTAATAATATAAATACGAAATTTTGTATTTTTGTTAATGTAAAATGTTAGAAAATGACACCTCAGCATGATTAATATTTCTAGAGTGACACATAAGCTTTCTATAAATGAGGACACACCTAATGGGTGCCAACTGGGATCGAAAAGCTTTGTTTAATATATAGGTAGATATATCTCTTTCTCCATTTCTTTTTTTCTTTTTGCTTTGTTTACTTTTTAAAGTTTATATTGTAATCTCTTTCTCCACCCTAATTTATTAATTTATTTATTTTTTTGTGTGTGGGTCGATCGGTTTTTAATTGTCAAAAAAAATAGAGGGGATCTAAAAGGAAAGGTAAAGTTTATGTACAAACCACTTTTTATTGTACAAACTTAAAAACCAAAGAAAAACTATGTTGCATATATGCACTCATATTAACCTGATGACTTAAAAAAACAAAAACAAAAAAAAAGTTTTTTTTGTTCATCTTGTACGTCCAACTATCTTGCATATATTACATACATGCAACATTCTGTGTTTCATATGTTGCATATATGCAACATATCATGCTGCATATGTTGCATATACGCAACATACCATGTTGCATATACGCAATATAGTCGGACACCCTCTAAAAAAATGGTCTTTTTGGTTTTTTTTTAAGTCGTTAGGTTGCTAACATGTTGATAGACATGGAAATTTAACAAAAAACATCAAAATTACCTAAATAGCATTTATTTAATTAAAATTTAATAATTTTTACATTAGTTTTTAAATTTTTACTATATGAATGATTTTTATTTGAACCACACCCTTATAAAGAAATATACAGAGCAACTTACATGTTTTCGTTGACTTTTCTCATAACATTCACCAACAAAATATTGCCTTATAATGGCCGGCCTACAATACAACAAACATAAAAGAACATGTAAATCATGCATGGTTAAGACAAACAACTAATTAAAATGGAAACCTACAAATGTATAATTCCGCGCACGTACATATCATTTTTTTTTGGTCACAAATGCGGTTTGAATCCAACATTTATCGGATGCCGCGTGTAATTTTTCAATTGAGTCGCCATTTGGCGCGCTATCGGTCTTATTGATATAATTTTCGGGTCAAGTCATCGTGTGGGTCACTTTTTCGGCCCAAAAATCGTACAATATCTTATTGTGTTCTATAGAATCTTTGTTTAAGTGCAGGCCTAATAGCTTTGTTTTTTTATGTGTTCAATGTATTCCATAATGACATTTACTAAAATTGTGATTCTTATTACACATGTAATTTTTTCAATGTGTAATAAGAAGGTATGTACTTATTTTTACATATATTACATTGAAGTACAATATAATAGTTACATTTTTACTACATATATTTTCCTCCTCTGGTATACCATAAAATGTATGTGTGTTTAGTGGTATATGGACTACAACTCTTAAAAAACAATTGTATGAAGCCTTCTTAGATGAGTATTTTGTTGTTTCTCAAATATAACTTATAGATAGATAATTATGCGATCATTTGAAAATTCCAGTTTCTATGTACAACAACTCATTACATTTGATTTGAATATTGCAGGATTGTTTATGATTTGCTACAACACAACACGGGGATAAAAAACTAGTTTAATATATAATATAGTTTATTAAGTTACATCTATCTATATCTATCTATACTCTATACTATATAATAAACAAAAAGTTTGGTCAAAATTTAATTAATAAAAAAAGACACTTGACATCACCACAAAATTGTGAATTAACCCGTGTAACACACGGGGATAAAAAACTAGTATAGTATATATATAATAATAATAATTGGGAGTGAAGAGTGAATATTTTATGAGCTACTTGTTGTTTTTTAACCTTTCTCCGAAGAACTCCAAAGGAAAGAGTTATGTAAACAGCCACTGACTTCCAACAAATCACAAAAGACAAAAAGTTAAAGACTCCATTTCATTGTTGCTACAATAATTAATAAATCACACTCTTTCTCTCAAGTTTTGATCTGATCATAGCTGCTTCTTCTTGTTCTTCTAAATAATGGGTTCAATTGGGTTTTCGATATTTTCCCCAAAACTCCACAGATTCTCCCGAGGGACGACGGTGGCCGCCGCTGCCGGAGGCACAACTAATTCCAATTTGGCTTTCAAAAGCCTAATGGAGAGTTTCACGGTGGACATCCATCGAGCCGAAGGCAGGGAACTAAACGTGCCCCTGATCGCACCTTTTACGATTGCGACATCGAAACTGGAGGACGTGAGGAACGTGGCGATCCGCGTAGAGTTGAGTAACGGGTGCTGCGGGTGGGGGGAGGCTCCCGTTTTGCCGTTTGTGACAGCGGAGAATCAGAGCACGGCGTTGGAGAAGGCGGGGGAGGCTTGCCAGGCGTTGAAGAAGAGTGGGGCCATGAGTTTGGGTGATGTGTTGGGACAAATTGGTCATCTTCTTCCCGGACATGATTTTGCTTCGGTAGGTAAACCGCTTAACATATCTTTCCTATAATCTTGTCTTGTTAAAAACTTTTTTTCTTTTTCTTTTAAACCCAAACAAAAACTTAGTTTTTAATATTATTATTATTTTTATTATTATTATTATTATTATTATTATTATTATTATTATTATTATTATTATTATTTATTATTATTATTATTATTATTATTATTATTATTTATTATTATTATTATTATTATTATTATTATTATTATTATTATTGTATATTTTTAACGAGCCACGTCACATCACGTAAAGACTATTTGGTATAACCTGTAGAGTGATTATGCTTAAAAAAACATAGATAGATGGGAGGATTAGACACTTTGTTTTACAACTTTTCTAGGTCTCTCTGTTTCATTAAAAATCAAGCAATTAAATAAATGAATTAATGAAAACTAAAGCTACACAAACATGAAGTAGAATCTCGATGACTTGTCAGTTGAGCTGCTGTGCGATTTGTTAATTCTAAGCGAAACATATAATAAGTATATTATCTCTTAAAAAATATATATATATATATATAATAAAATAATTTAAAAATTACGAGCCTTTCAAAATATCGGACTCTAGACCGACCGCTCATCTCGCCTATGCCCGGGGCCGCCCCTGTATAGGGATATTGTACTCCTTTATTTGATGATCAACGTAGATAATCTTATTAATCTTCAACATATTGCCCTATTAAAAAATATATAATGAATAATTTATTTATACTATTCATATCTGTCACACCCCAACCGACAGCGGGATACGTCGGGGCGCGATGATTGTCCAGATGCACACAACACTAATTAATGTTACGATATTTTTAATCAACCCGTTTCAGATAATATAAGTAATCAATACAAAACCATGATATAATAACAACAATGAAACAAATGAATTTGATTAATTAGGTCACAGTAAGTCAACTAACAGCAGGTCCTGCAACATGTATAAAATAAAGGTCAACTACGAATAGTTGGTGAGTAAACATAGGTTTAGTGTTCTACATAGATTAAAACATGTGAATCAATGAGTTACGTGTAATCGAGTAAAGCAAACTATTGAATGAGATATAGCAAATAACCTGCATGACCCAACCCTGGCCTCAAGGTTTCCAATCACAAAGCGCCCAAGCCAAGTGGGCTTGTCGAGCCAATAGATCTATTACCGTAACCCCGGATTTTTACAGCTAATGTCACACGAGTATGAGTATGAGTCCAACCACAACATAACACAAATAAACACACAAGTTCACATACTAGATCATAGATAACAACATATAGTTCGTATGTAGTTTTTTAGTTAAGAATATCGAGTAAGGGTTTTGAATATGATACATGTTGTACCCCAAATTGTTTAAAATAATAAGGGGCTATGAATACTCACCTGATGCGGAGACACAATTTGAAAGAACGACACCACGAGATGAGGTAAAGTAAGCGCAATGGTAATCTTAACGACTACAGAGATAGAGGAAGAATAAATAAATAATTAATTAAATAATTAAACAGCTTATTTCACGACACGACCGACTTGACGACTCGTTAGTGATTCGGTGAGGTGATATGTACTATATGGGTCTAAATCTAAACTAAAGGTAAGGTTAAAGGTCCTAATTTGACTATTTATATGAAAGTCAAACATGGTCAAATGGAAGTCAACATGGTCAAACATGGTTAAACAGAAGTAAAGATAGTCAAACGTGGTCAAACAGAAGTCAAGATAGTCAAACGTGGTCAAACAGAAGTCAAGATGGTCAAACAGAAATCAACTGGGCAAACAGAAGTCAAGATAGTCAAACGTGGTCAAACAGAAGTCAAGATAGTCAAACATAGTCGATCATGAACACCTTCATAGCAATTATAACATGGTGAAGCTAGGCTTAACATGCACATCCTAATTCTTTTCAATGTTTATCATGGAGGTTACATGACCGATCATAAGTAGCATGGATCTAGACATACCTAACATACATGGCATGAATCTATGCATATTTAAGCATACATGGCATGGTTATACACATTTGATGAAGAGAGGCATAGATCTAAACCCTAACTTGCACATGTGAAGAAGATCTCCACAATACATAGCATAACAATCCTATTATGATAGTCATTTCCATGGATCTAACCCTAGATAGCACATATATCCAAGATCTCATCAAATCCAACATTAAGATCAAGTCTTGGCAACCAAAACCCTAGATCTACATCACATGCACATGCAAAATTATGAATTTAACCTAATCTCACCATAAAGTTCCAACCATTAGCATGTATTTCATAAATCTAGGCAAAATCAACTTGTACCATGAAGATCTAGTCCTAATATCTTTTAAAATTTTAGCTTTATACCAATCTAAACATGGATCTAGCATGGATCATCAAACTCATCATAGATCTAAACCTAAATTGACATAGAGATGCAAACTTTGATCATATAATCCATGGATCTATCAAAAGCAACATAGATCTAAGCTTAACCAAACATAAAGTTTAGATCTTGATGGAGAAGGAAGAAGAATTTAAAGGGCCAAACACATAGATTTGAGTTTACATACCGAAAGAGGGTAAAACCGACTAGATCCTAAGCAATAAAGCATCAATCTTGGCTTTAAATCTTCAAAGAATGGGTGACCTTCAATGTTCCAGCCGTTTTGGGTTGTTAGGAGGCGATTAGGGTTAGGAAAAATGGGTGTAATGGGGCTAAAGTTGCTTAAATAGCTGGAAAATCCTGTCTGGCTGAAAAATACCTTTTAGGCGTATCGTCTAGGGGTCCCTATAGCTCTAGGCGATACACCTAGAGCTCCCTGGGCGGCCCCTGGATTTTTTCCTCGTTTCGCGCGTCCGTTCTGCCGTTTTTTGATATTTTGGAGCTCCGTTTTCTCTCAAATCACCCAAATCATCTTCCCAACATGTTGACCACATAAAATCCACTCAAAATGATTATAAATACGTCACGTAACTCAAATGTATGCACAAATTAGGTCGAAATAGGCGTTTTTGGTCGGTTTTGACATACTTATCGGTTTTAGGCAATTCACCAACGATTCGTGACTCGATCAAATGTGTGATGACTATGGCATAATAATTGATTATTAGACTCATAAAAATTTTGAATTTGACATACGATGATCAAACACGAGATTTTCGGTAAACGACGAATCGCGTACCGAAATCGCGTAAAACCCGAAAATTGATTCTTTTCCAATTTGAGACATCCAATTTGATTCCAATTGATCGTAGTTAAGTATTTGATTTCAAAAAACCATTATACATAATTTGATTCATTAATTACGATATAAACACTCGAAAATTCTTCCGCTTTTTTTAATAATTTATAAATCGGTAAATCGCGAAAGTTCAAAACGGGTCGGATTTCTCAATCAGGTAATTTGAAAATGTTACAGTCTCCCCTACTTTAGGGAATTTCGTCCCGAAATTATAAGGGACTTATAAATTTTAAAGAGATAGTAGTTAAAACGGTTTTACTAATAACTAACACATTTTGACATTTTGAAACCAACATTGAGACGATATAAGAAATTCACCGAGGATAGGAGTATATTCTCGATTACTAAATCAACTATATCGGTACCAAATCTTTACCCCACCGCAAGGGTTAGGTTTGGAAAGGCGACTAAGGAGAATGGATAGTGATATAACCAATGATCAGAGACTTACCCCACAAACACACTATTGTCAGTCCGACTCCCAATGCACCCTAAAGGAATTATTGATGCTTATATATAGGGTGTACCGTAGCTAACCCACCACATCTTTAATACCTTTAGTGAGTATTGTTTGTCTTCATAGAACATCCTATTCTACACAACAATTATCAGACAACCGAGCTTGATACAACAACATAGGGCAACCAACAGAAACTGAATGATAGATCTGAGGGGCACACAACTACCAAACCAGATTCAACCAAAAGGCTAACCAAAGGTAATGGACCATAGTCTCCCCTACTTTAGGGGCGAGACTGGGGGTTTAGGAGACTCAGGTGAGTAATGGATGTAACATGGATTTCTTTAAAGTATCTGAACTCAATCACATAGATTCACATAGATTCACATGGATTCACATTGATCACCATAGAATAAACCAATCCAATACTAAAAATATTGATAAACAAAAGATTTGGAGCTTCAGACTTCCTATCTAAACAAAGCGTCAAGTTCTGGTGAACTAGATGGGTAGCGACCCACATCCGGTTACCTTACGAGACACGATATCTGGAGAGAATCCGAATCAGCCCTCACTAAAACCTAAGACCTATACCCTACAACCAATAACGATCGTATGCTAAGCTAGCATCACACACAATCGACAGTAGCAGCGCGTATGAGTCTCTGATTTAGCAAGAGTAGAGTAATGATCAACACTCAAATTAACGATACGCAACCGTAAAATTCAAGTGATGAGCACAAAAGGGCTTAATAAAAAATGATACCAAAAGAAATCGAGTACCACAGACTAAATGGAAAACCATGCATTGGATGTCATGAGCTGGTTAGCACTCGCTCAGGTGTCACGACTAACGTAATCCGAACGGTACACTTCAGAACAACACGACTCCTTTGACCTGGAATGAACCGCATGATTCGTGGTGTATGAATTCGATGACATGAATTGAATTACATGATCCGAGGCGCATGATTCGATAACATGAATCGAACAGCACATCCCGAAATACATGTATTGATAACGTGAACCGAACGACATGTCTAGAAATACATGTACCGATAATCATGAACCGAACAACATGCTTCGAGATACATGCATTGATAACATGAACCGAACAGCATGACTCGAAATTCATGTACCCGATGTTATAGACCGGATAGCATGACTCGAGATACATGAGCCCAATAACATGAATCGAATAGCATAACTCCAAATACATGAGCCCAATAGCATGAATCGAATAACGTGACTTGAAGTACATGAGCCCGATAGCACGGACTGAATATCATGATTCGAAGTACATGGGTTCGATAACGTAAATCGACTATCACGACTCAAAATACATGAACTTAATAACATGGACCGAATAACATAACTTAAAATGTGAAAATCCTGATAACATAAATCGAATACCATAACTTGAAATACGAGAAATCTGATAACATAAACATATCTTGTAATGAAGAATAACTTGATTAATAGTGATTAACAGTCACATCCACCCACAGTACCCTACAGATGATGCCAAAGATTTAGAATTAAATGATACTCCCAATGATAAAGATTAACGAACCAACAATGGTCACATAATGATAGAATAAAGAAAGACTGAGCCACAACCGAAATAATCATCAAAGTCGTGTAACATTAAGGAGTCGAAACCAAGGATTGAATCCATGAAATGATGGATACTAAGTCTAAAATTAGACTCATGAGTCAATGGTAAAACAATACCAGGCAAATATGCGGATGAAAAGGCATGGATCGATTCCATAAACACACTATTTAGTAAATCAAGAGTCGAATTCACAAACCTAACTAGCTGAAACACCCCGGAGTTTCTGGTATGAAATACAAATGAGTTTCCCCATGATAGAGATCAAGGATGAGAAATGAGTAAATTCATAAACCGCCTATGAGGGCAATTACAAATTTGAATAAGGGTCGCGAATCAGATACAAAAAAAAAAGCTGAGACGCATGAAGGGAACATATTCAGGAGAGTTAACACAATGGCCAAGACAAAACCCATAAGGAGAAACGGGCGCGTAGAGGCGAACGGTTCCCCGAGGGTTAGAGACGATAAAGTGACTGGAAACTGGAGTCGCATGCATATAAGCAATGTGAAAGTTGATTTGGTGAACGGGAGAGAGACCCGATGTGACTTCGGATGTCTCAGATTCCCCTTCATTATGACGAACTTCCACAATTTGGGGCCTAGATGCATGCATTCCACACACAAGTAATAGGGGACTAAAGCCCACATGTTGGTTTATCGTCAAGAATTGTCGGGACCTCATGGTCCGGGTGAGATACAAATGATTTCCTTAAAGCATACTGATTCATAACGATAACTGAGAGCACAGAGATGAGTGAAAGAAAAAGAAGGTCTGAAGGTGCTAATGGTGATTAAGGTTGAAGAACAAACATCAACAAGTTAGGTCGCAAGGCAGACATAACTCAATGGTTCTGAAGACTAATCTCCAAACGAACTGATTTGATATTGGTATGTGTATAAGGTTATCTACTCGAAAGGTCGTAAAGTCAAAAACTCATACACATGTAATCCCGTAAACATGTGGACTTGTAAACTTATAAATTTCTAAATGGGTAGACTCCCCAACACACATACCTAGGGGATACACGAGATATATCAAACGACGGTATTTTAAGATGGCTAACTTGAATTTTTTTAACAACACAGAAGTGTCATGTGCGCCTAAACTCGTAACCTGCTTATATGCCC
>JBCNJP010011318.1:0-17170 GCA_039602395.1 Deinandra increscens subsp. villosa
ATGACTTTGATAATGTTCTTAAAACACAACAATGGTATCTGACATTGTAAAATGAAAATGTAAGGAGTTAACTAAGAGGGTTCCTATTGTTTGGTGTTTTTTTGAACAATATCGAATTCCTCTGGCTTTATCATCTTGAGCTCTGCTATCAGGCCACTTTCAACTGTATTATACAATGGGTAGGGTGTTAGGTTAGAACTGTTTCTACCCTATTTAGAAACTGGACTTTTTAATCCGGATCAAAACATGTTCTAGACAAATTGGACTTAAATTCTGGTCGTATAGTTACGAAACTCACTTGATGGACCCTACCTTCAAGTTTTAATTGTGATCAGTCTAGATCTTGTAGTCATTTTTTGTATGAGGAAATGGATACTAATGAGTTATGAGATGACCTGTTGTAAAAATTCTTCATAAACATATAAATATATTTTGAAAATTGATTTATGAGCAGTTGATATTAATTGAATGTGGGTAAGGACAAGTCACACATCTTTATTGTGTACTTGTAGCACCTCTTTCTATTCCACAAGTAATAAATAGAGAAGACATAAATAACCATTTTATACTCTTACAGTCAAAGATATTGTTTAAGAGCCTTATTTTCTTTTTTGCCTAAGACTCTCACCTTACAAAGTCAATACTATACTAAATTAAACTTACATGTGTAATAAGTTGAGGGAATGAGCTGACTTTAGTAAAGTAAATTAGTGTGCATTTTTTTAAAAGTCCTTTAGCTTGAAAATTGGTTAGCTAGTTTCTCATAAACATGAGAATATGTAAACTCATTCCTCTATTTGATATTTGAAATCAGTTTCATGTTACGAAAATAATTAACAACTAGATAACGGGCCCACGCGTTGCAGGGGGTCGTTTATCTATTCTGTATGTATTTGTTTAGTTTTATGCTTGTAACGGGTACGCGAGTCGTCCGTTGTTGATGTATGTGTTTTGATAGAAGTTCGACACGGTGTTTGGGTGCGTGTTTTGAGAAGAAATATGATTAGCATATTTTTAGTTGTTTATTTAAAGCACTCTCTAAATGCATATAACGGACCCGCACGTTGCGACGGGTCGTTTATCTATTCCGCATATAACGGACCCGCGCGTTGCGACGGGTCGGTTATCTATTCCATATGTATTCGTTTAGATTTATTCTTGTTATGGGTAGTATGTTGACACAAAAGTGGTAGTTTATGATTCATATGGATAGTCGAAATCCTAGGTTGAAACGTGCATTTAGGGACTGTTTGTTTACCTCTTAATGAGGTCTAAACTGGATGGAATTTATTTTTCAGTCAGACATTTAATTAAGGGGTGTTTGGTTGGTTACCTCTTAATCTGAAAAAGATAACATAATGAATAAGGGTTTAGGACTAGCTTTTTCATTCAGAATAAATAAAAAAAAAGAACGCGACCAGCGCTCCCTCCTCCCACACGTTACTGACCAGCCCTCTCTCCTCCGTCACTCTCGTCGTCCGGCTGCCACAGCGCCGGCGACGGCAACAACGCCTCCTTCTCCGGCGTTCCTTCCTTCTCTGGCGTTCCATTGTTGCAGTAGCCCCCCATTCTCCAATTAAGTTTTTTTAGGGTTTTGTTCAAAATCTATAGATTTTCTACAAATTGTTGTGTTTTTATGCTCTAAATTAGTCATTTATAGTTGTATCCATGCTCGAAGTTTGTTATTCATTCTTGAATATAGTTTTCCCTAAATTTTGTTTGTTTTTCTCAAAATCTAAGGTTTTTTTTAGATGTTGGTTTAATTTGATGCTCTAATTCTGTTATTGTTCATTGCTTAGTGTGTTTTTGGTGCTCAAAACATATGGATCATTGTTGAATGTCGTATTTAGTTGAGATATTAGTTTGGTTTTTGCTCAAAATGTAGATGTTTTATTTTATTTCATATTGGTTAGGTCATTGTTTGATCATTGTTGATTGTGGTGTGAATTAGGTCCTTCGATATGGTTTATTGGTTGATGCTACATGTTTTATATGATTTTTTGAACATGTGAATGAAGAAATTGGTTGATGCTCACTTAGTGAAAAAACCCATTTTCCACTAGTTTTTCTCCCAAAATTCCAACAATCCCCACATGAATGGGTATCGAATTATTCTTCAAGAATCAAAGGCAATTTCGGCAGTCCAGTATTGCAGGATAGGTAGGTGTCCCCTTTGAACCCTCCTTTGTGAAGCATACTTGGGTTACTGGTGTTTAGTAGACGCGATGTCTTTGAACCAACCGACCGTTTGTGTAACCGTTATTATACCCACACAACACTTACCCTAACTTGGTTAGCCCTCATTGTCGTGTCCAACCATGGTCCTGGAACACTTGCCTGTTTCTGCTAGAGCTCTAGGATTTATGTCCAACAAATCCATTCGAAGCGACCGCACTTCTCCCTTGCATAGGTGATTACCACAATCATTAAAAGCATTGGTATTATGATTTACTCAAAATCATCTATAACTTACACAAAGTCATTGACCAGCGTATGCTTTACCTCACACACTTCACTGTTTGGTGATAGGAATGGACTAGGAAGTACATAACTCCCTTTTAAGATTTTAGGGTACTCCCCCATAGTGACCTTAGCCAATGCAATTAGGTTGTCCTATTGAACCTAGAGCCTGGGATCTCCATATTCATAGGTTAGGTTTTCCTTCGCATCAGCTTTCTACCCAGTGGGCTTTAGTCTCATTCCCCCGGATCCATTTATAAAAGGCTTAAGCAAAGAGTTAGTTTTAAAGTCGTCAAGGGAAATGTGACTAAAGCCCATTGGGTTGAAAGCTGATGTGAAGGAAAACCTAACCTATGAAAATGGAGATCCCAGGCTCTAGGTTCAATAGGACAACCTAATTGCATTGGCTAAGGTCACTATGGTGGAGTACCCTAAAATCTTAAAAGGGAGTTGTGTACTTCCTAGTCCATTCCTATCACCAAACAGTGAAGTGTGTGAGGTTAAGCATATGATGGTCAATGACTTTGTGTAAGTCATAGATGATTTTGAGTAAATCATAATACCAATGCTTTTACTGATTGTGGTAATCACCTATGCAAGAGAGAAGTGCGGTCGCTTCGAATGGATTTGTTGGGCACAAATCCTAGAGCTCCAACAGAACCAGGCAAGTGTTCCACGACCATGATTGGACACGACAATGAGGGCTAACCAAGTTAGGGTAAGTGTTGTGTGGGTATAATAACGGTTACACAAACGTTCGGTTGGTTCAAAGACATCGCGTCTACCAAACACCAGTAAACCAAGTATGCTTCACAAAGGAGGGTTCAAAGGGGACACCTACCTATCCTTCAATACTGGACTGCCAAAATTGCCTTTGATTCTTGAAGAATAATTTGATACCCATTCATGTGGGGGATTGTTGGGATTTTGGGTAAAAACTAGTGGAAAATGAGTTTTTTCACTAAGTGTGAAAATGAGTTTTTTCACCAACTTTGGACTAAAATAAAATATAGATAACATAGGTTGTTGCCTCTGTATTTTATAGTTTTGTCTAGTACGTTGTGAGAGCTTTTCAAAGCATCAAACCACGTCCAAATTCGAGCTCGTATGAATGAGATATCGATGCTCAAAGTTGAGGTTTCAAAGCTGTTAAAGCTGCGAAAATAAGAGAGAAAATGCTAAGTATAGCATGTGAACTCATCCCACATTGGTTGGGGGATGAAACCAAAAGTGGTTTATAAGGTGGGAACCTTACCAACTATTATTTCCTCTAGTAGGACACATCCCTTGGACCCTGAGGGGTGCGAAGCACCCCTAACTCGCACTCGAACTAGCACACGCGCGCGCGTTGCGTGGGCGTATGAGGCCCAATATGGAGATTTGATGGTGCACTTTGCACTTCGCAGGCTCGCATCGCCGCGAACCGCTTGAGAGCCGCCTTATTTTTTTGAGTTCAACCGGAAGTTGGTCCAGTTGGAGACCAGGCGGAGAAGTTCAAGCGGAATGTGAGTTGAACCAGAAAGCAGGTTCAAGCGGACCTGTGTGGTCCGGGCGGAACCGAGTTCAACCTGAACAGTAGTTCTGGTTGAAGTTTGAGCGGAATTTGAACCGGAAGAATTTACGGTTGAAGTTGGAACGGACCGGAAGATCAGTTCTTCCGGAAAACATCTGTTAAGCGAAGTACTTCCGGATTGACAGTTGTAGACGTGTTTTGAGCTAATTCTTGTAATTCCGCATTAATTAGAAATCAATTTGCATTAAAGACGTTTAATGCAAAGTTTGACTACGTATTAACTTAGTGTGCTCTTCAAGGCTCTCATCCACTATATATACAGCCTCATTAGCTGAGGCTAAATAAACCAGAATTTACACAGAATTCTTTCTCTCTTCTCTGCTCTCTCTCTTCTTCCAATATTCATCTCGTTCGTCGAGAACTTCAAGAACACGAAGGTATTTTCAAGCTTAGATTATCCCGGCTGTACAATACGGTTTAGGCGATTGTACCCTAGGAAACAAAACGGGGTCCTCGATAAACCCGGAATTTGTTTTAAGGGACCCGGGTTTTGACCCGAAGCCTTCGCCAAGGTTCCTTGGAACCTTCTTGTTTTTCCTAAACTAATTTCAAAAGGATTTTTTTTCAAACCTTTTTCACAACTCTCCAGGGGCGGACCTACCCTATGCGTAGGGGTAGCCCCCGCGACCCCTGAACCGTTAACGCGAAGAAGGAAATTTTTTTTGGGGTTTTACGTTTTTGGTATTTTACGACCCCTGAAACGAATTTTTCGCGACCCCTGGAAGAAATTTTATGGTTTTTACCTAAAAATATGATCAAAAGCCCCTTGAAAATATGATTAAAAGCCCGTTAATTACCTAAAAAAAATTTTCGGGGGCGCTGCCCCTGAACGCCCATTAGTCCCCGCTACCCCTGATTTTCTTTCCTAGATCCGCCACTGCAACTCTCTATCAACTTTTCGTTTCATTCAAATCATTATCATTTTCTTTTGTCTAGATGTGTATTTAATTTACTTGTATTGTAATTTCACTTCCTTTTATTTCCCTGTAATATTTCATTTATTTCCTTGTAACCTTTCGTCATTTCCTTGTAATTGTAATAGGAGTAGATCTATTTTCTTTCACTTGTATTGTAATAGAATAGGTTTATTTCATTTGTTGTAATCGTACTAAATAAAAGTATTTATTTTATTTAAATTTATGAACGCCTATAATGTTTCCGTGATGACTTAATCTGAGCCATTTTTGCTGTTTTTTAACCATGTCAAACCCATTTCGTAGCGTATGCTTAAGTTTTGGGTTTTTTTAATGATGATATAGAAGTCAATATTGGGTTTGGATGCATGTTTCTTTCTGATGTCTCCTAATGGACTATGGTAAAAGCCTCGGTTCTGTTTCTTTTTAAACTATGATGATTTTCGGTAGGAGTTTGAGCTCTTCATCGATGTTATTGGTTAAACTTTGATGGTTGGAAATGGCATATATCGGGGCTGTGACGATTTCTTTTAGGGGGTTTACAATCCCTAATCTGAGCCATACACATTATCTCTACTAATCTCCCTTAATTTTTGGCGTTTATTTATGGTCTTCTAATTGGATTTTCATTGTTAATAAGGAACTGAATACCATAAATTCTTTTATCTAATCCCGTTCATATGAACGAGATGGTTACCACCCCGTGTGTTGCTACGGGGTTGAATTTGTATACTGTATGAAAGTCAAAAAATCAAGTGGTATAAAACGTAAAAGTCTAAAAGTCTCGTGGTTAAAGTATACAACTATAATGAAAGTTAAAAAGTTAAGGGGTATAAGACGTAAAAGTCTAAAAGTCTCGTGGTGCGTCTCGTTGAATTTGTATGCTCAACGAAAGTTAAAAAGTTAAGAGGTATAAAACGTAAAAGTCTAAAAGTCTCGTGATGAAAGTATATAAAACTATAAAAGGAATACTAAAAACGAAAGTAGAAAAGTTAAAAGTTTTGTGGTCAAAGTAGAAGACAACAAAACATAAAACAAAAAAAAACTTTCAAAGTTAGAGAGTTAAAAAGTTAAGGGGCATAAAATGTAAAAGTCTAAAAGTCTTGTGATAAAAGTATAAAATATAAAAGTATATTAAAAACGAAAATAAAAAATTAAAACTTTCGTGGCAAAAGTAGAATACAACAAAACTTAAAACAAAAAAAAAACTCCGACGAATTATAAAACTATGAAAAAGTCATCGTTAAAGTAAAAAACTCTAAAAGTATACTAAAAAATAAAATTAGTCGAATAAAAAACGAAAGTTAAAAAGTTAAGGGTATAAAACGTAAAAGTCTAAAAGTCTAAAAGTCTTGTGATGAAAGTATAAAATATAAAAGTAATCTAAAAACGAAAGTAGAAAAGTTAAAAGTTTCGTGGTCAAAGTAAAAGACAACAAAACTTAAAACAAAATAAAAAAAAACTTTGAAAGTTAGAGGGTAGAAAACATAAAAGTATGAAACATATGTGACCAAACTATGAAAACTTAAAATTTATTATTTCATTAAAAAATAAAATTATAAAAGCTTAGGGTAAAAAGCGTCAAAGTGTCAAAGTTATGTGACCAAACTATAAGAAATTTCATTAAAAAATAAAATTATAAAAGTTTAAGGGTAAAAAGCGTCAAAGTGTCAAAGTTATGTGACCAAACTATAAGAAATAAAAAGGTTACTATTCATGACTTCATTAAAAAATAAAATTATAAAAGCTTAAGGGTAAAAAGCGTCAAAGTGTCAAAGTAATGTGACCAAACTATAAGAAATTTCATTAAAAATAAAATTATAAAAGCTTAAGGGTAAAAAGCGTCAAAGTGTCAAAGTTATGTGACCAAACTATAAGAAATAAAAAGGAAAATTTCATTAAAAAATAAAATTATAAAAGCTTAAGGGTAAAAAGCGTCAAAGTGTCAAAGTTATGTGACCAAACTATAAGAAATAAAAAGGTTACTATTCATGACTTCATTAAAAAATAAAATTATAAAAGCTTAAGGGTAAAAAGCGTCAAAGTGTCAAAGTTATGTGACCAAACTATAAGGAATTTCATTAAAAATAAAATTATAAAAGCTTAAGGGTAAAAAGCGTCAAAGTGTCAAAGTTATGTGACCAAACTATAAGAAATAAAAAGGTTACTATTCATGACTAAGGGTAAAAAGCATCAAAGTGTCAAAATTATGTGACCAAACTATAAGAAATAAAAAGGTTACTATTCATGACTTCATTAAAAAATAAAATTATAAAAGCTTAAGGGTAAAAAGCGTCAAAGTGTCAAAGTTATGTGACCAAACTATAAGAAATTTCATTAAAAAATAAAATTATAAAAGCTTAAGGGTAAAAAGCGTCAAAGTGTCAAAGTTATGTGACCAAACTATAAAAAATAAATAAAAATTATAAGAGCTTAAGGATAAAAAGCGTCAAAGTGTCAAAGTTATATGACCAAACTATAAGAAATAAAAATGTTACTATTCATGACTAATTTCTATTGTATATATATATATAATAGGATATGCACAGCCGTCCAGCATTAGTCTTTAAACCATTTATGTCGCTTAACAAATGTTGAATAAATTCAAGTAGGTGTTCACTCGACGCGTGTCGTAGCGGGAATTTCCTATGTGCATGAAGCTTGATATGGTCCATTTAAAAAAAAACAAAAAACAAACTAAAACTAATATGGTTTATTTAAAAAAGCTAAAAGGACTTAAAAAAATCAAACTAAATTGTTTTGCCTAGGCTTGTGGAGAACACAGGGAAAAAATGAGTAAAAATCCAGATTCGATTAATTCATATTGATAAACGAGTTGTTTACCACCCCGCGCGTTGCTGCGGGGTTGAATTTGTATACTAAACGAAAGTTAAAAAGTTAAGGGTATAAAACGTAAAAGTCTAAAAGTCTTGTGGTGAAAGTATAAAATTATAAAAGTATACTAAAAATTTAAAGTTTCGTGGCCAAAGTAGAAGACAACAAAACTTAAAACAAAAAAGAACTTAAAAAGTTAGAGGGTTAAAAAGTTAAAGAGTATAAAACGTAAAAGTCTCAAAATCTCGTGGTGAAAGTATAAAAGTATAAAAGTATACTAAAAACGAAAGTGGAAAAGTTAAAAGTTTCGTGGCCAAAGTAGATAGCAAGAAAACTTAAAATAAAAAGAATATTTAAAGTTAGAGGGTAGAAAACGTAAAAGTATGAAACATCTTACTATTTCGTTAAAAAAACGTAGTGTAAAAGTTTAAAGGGTAGATTTTGTCAAACAATGATACTACCGAAACGTAAAAGTCTAAAAGTCTCGTGGTGAGAGTATAAAACTATAAAAGTATACTAAAAATGAAAGTAGAAAAGTTAAAAGTTTCGTGGCCAAAGTAGAAGACAACAAAACTTAAAACAAAAAAAAAACTTTAAAAGTTAGAGGGTTGAAAAGCCAAGGGGTATAAAATGTAAAAGTCTAAAAGTCTCGTGGTGAAAGTATAAAATTATAAAAGTATACTAAAAACGAAAGTAGAAAAGTTAAAAGTTTCGTGGCCAAAGTAGAAGACAACAAAACTTTAAAAAAACTTCCAAAAAATAGAGGGTAGAAAATGTAAAACTATGAAACATATGTGACTAAACAATGAAAACCAAAAGTTTATATTTCGTTACAAAAAAGTAGTGTAAAAGTTTAAGGGTAGAAACTGTCAAACACTCAAACTACCGTGACCAAACCATGAGAAAGAAAAAGTCATAGAACTAATAATAATAAAAAAAAGTAAATCGAAGTAAAAAGATAATAATAAAGTGAAGGGCTTAAGTTGACAAAGAAAACAAATATGTGGCTTAAAGATAATAAGTAAAAGACATGTGGCCTATACAAAAACTATGAAAAGTCTACTATTCATGTAGCAAATTTCATTGTATTATATATAAATAGTGATTAATTTTCTACTTTTATAAGAAGTTTGACCGACTTAAAGTGGGTCTAAAAAAGTTTTAAAATGATAGCAAGTGCTTTCATTTGAGATTTTGATGGAAGGAAACTGATAAATGTTATTTACAATAACACAATATGAGATTTTGAAGGAAACTGAAACACTAAGGGGCTGTTTGGTATAAACTGAAGCATTAAATGCTGAATTATTAAGAATAAGAGATTCTGAATCACTTAAGAATAAGAGATTCTGAATCAGTTAAGTACTGTTTGGTTTGATCTCTGAATGGAATATATCTGTTTGTTTAGAATCCTAAATAGTTAATGGTTATTAAAGAAAAAAAATAGAAACCATCATAGAAAATCCAAATTACACATAAATCCTTACAAATTCATAAAAGCATAATAATCCAAATACAAATTAATTGTTTGACATTAGTTGAGTAGCTATCTCGTCACGTAAAATAGTCATATCCTCAATGCTTTGTGAACCCCATTCCATGTCGTGAACTGATTGAGTATGATTTTCCTCGTCTTGTGAATTTGTAAACAAAGTGTCCTCGTCGCATTCCCTAAATAACTGATCATGAATATTCCATTTCCTTATAAAGTTATGGATTGCAAAACAAGCAATCACTGTGTCTATTTGTATTTTGAATGGAAAAGGGGCCATTTGTTTTAGGATAGGGAATCTTGCCTTCAAAACACCATATGCGCGCTCAATAACATTTCGGAGTTGTGCGTGAGCATGGTTGAATTTTTCTTCTTTAGTCAATGCACGCTGTCGTCGAAAATCAGCTAACCAGTATCTTGTATTACGGTAGGGATCCATAAACCCACAAGTGTTGGTGTATGCAGCGTCGCAAAGGTAATATTTACCTGTAAACGTTAGTATCTTAACTATTACACAAAAAAATAGATAATTAATTACATCAAAGTTAGGGGAATTTTGTTTAAAAACCTGGTAGGGGGGAAAGGAAAGCCAAAAGTCGGATTAAAGGCAACTTCTTTCAAAACACGTGAATCATGTGTTATGCCCTCCCATCCAGCCCATATGAAGGTGAATATCATATCAAAATTACAGATTCCCAAGATATTTTGAAAGCAATCGCCTTTCCATCTGCCCCTATAACGAGTCTGTTGATCGGAAGGTACGATTTCATGTACTAGAGTTCCATCTAATGCACCTATTGCTCCAGGAAATACTTGTTTTAGCTTTCTATGTCGGTCTGAAGCATCTGTAATTGGATTAGAAGATGTTGGAACTATAACTTTTCTTGCAAAATTCATCATCGCATAGGACCTCGTGAAAACATCTATGAATTGTTTATGTCGAATGTTGAAACCTCCGCTTAACCATTCGCATACACTCGTTATGTCCTATAACAATCAGAAACATAGCCATCTTTTCTTGAAATGTTATTGACCTACTACTATGCAACCAATTTTTTTGGTTAAAATGATTGCACAATAGTACATACGCATCACGTGACATGCGCATCATCTCAAGACATTGTGTAGAAGAGCCATGCAACAATTCTTGTGTGTATTTATGACCAGTCAATGCCGAATTCATATCTCTTACACCTTCATTCATTGTTGACACTAATAGTAACCAATGCCAACAAAGAAAAAGGAAAGTTACAATATCCTCGTCATCGGAATCCATACGCTACCTATCATCCAATATTATCAAAACATATAAATAACATTCAATAAATTTGTGATCCAAATAATATTCATTTAACATGTAATCCAAATATCATTTCATATCATAAACATGATCCCAAAATATATCATCCAAAAGACATCATTCAAAAGAAAAAGACAACATCCCAAAATATATCATCTAAAAAGACATCATCCCAAAATATAAAACCTAAAAGAAATCATCCATATCATAAAACCTAAAAGACATCCACAAACCTAATATCCAAACATTCCATACTTCTCTCCTGCCATCTTAACCCATAGCTCACAATGTTCTTCCTCAAGTCCAAGAAAAACCTTTCTCATATCAGCACTCTCACCAAATAACAAAAGTGACGTCTTGAACCTTGCATCTGTTGGTCCCCATCCTAATATCTTCAACTTCTGCAAGCATTGATTCATATCATTGTGTTTCTCAAGCATCATATTTTCCACCTTGGTAATACTACTCCCAACTTCCAAGACCTTTGATTTGAATGTTTCTTTGGCTTTTCCTTTTTTGGGTCGAATTGGTGACTCATCACTAACACCTTGAATCGATGATTTTCTTTTAGCTGACCGTTCTGAAAACTCTTCACTACCACCTTGACTTGGTGATGTTGTTTTGTTCCATTGACTAACCACAAGTGGCATTTCATTGTTATCAATGTCCTCAAATACATTTTCATCAAACACATCTCAGAATCACGCGGAAGTGTAGAAGATGGACCCCAACTATCAACGCCAGTTGAAGTAGATCCTTCAAACAATTGAATGCATAACTTGGGATAATCAAGTGGTGTTGTTCTCAAAGATTATACGTTTTGTTAGACTACGTGGAAAAAAATAAAAAAATTACTATAAGGTTATAGATATATATATATATATATATATATATATATATATATATGAGTGTGTGTGTGTGTAAATTAAAAACTAAATACCTTAATCTCAAGTTGCCATTCCTCTTCCGATAAGTTAAACATGTTTTTAACAGGGTCATAGACATTGCCAGTTTTGTTCTTAAATTTATGAACGGTTTTCCTATAATGTTTCTGTGATGACTTAATATGAGCCATTTTCGTTGTTTTTATAACCATGTCAAACCCATTTTGTAGCGTATGCTTAAGCTTTGAGTTTTTTTAATGATGATATAGAAGTCAATATTGGGTTTGGATGCATGTTTCTTTCTGATGTTTCCTAATGGACTATGGTAAAATCGCCTAAACCGTATTGTACGTCCGGGATAACTTTAAGCTTGAAAATACCTTCGAGTTCTTGAAGTTCTCGACTAACGAGATAAAGATTGTAAGAAGAGAGAGCAGAGAAGAGAGAAAGAATTCTGTGTAAATTCTGGTGTATTTAGCCTCAACTAATGAGGCTGTATTTATAGTGGATGGGAGCCTTGGAAAGCACACAAAGTTAATTCGTAGTCAAACTTTGCATTAAACGTCTTTAATACAAATTGATTTCTAATTAACATGGAATTACCTTAATTAGCTCAAAACGCGTCTACAACTGTCAATCCGGATGTACTCCGCATAACAGCTGTTTTCCGGAAGAACTGATCTTCCGGTCTGTTCCAACTTCAACCGGAAATTCTTTCGGTTCAACTTCCGCTCGAACTTCAACCGGAACTACTGTTCAGGTTGAACTCGGTTCTGCCCGGACCACACAGGTCCACTTGAACCTGTTTTCTGGTTCAACTCACATTCCGCTTGAAATTCTATGCCTGGTCTCCAACCGGACCAACTTCCGGTTGAACTAAAAAACAATAAGGTGGCTCTCAAGCGGCTCGCGGCGATGCGAGCGTGCGAAGTGAAAAGTGCGTCATCAAAGCGCCACATTGTACCTCATTCGTCCACGCCACACGCGTAGCTTGTCAGTCTTCCAAAGGAAGCAAGCGAAAGGGTTGGGCCAATGCCAAAGGCAAAGGCAAAGCAGTGGAGCACTTGGCACCGAAGAAAGGGGTTGTGAAAAAAGAAGCCTCTAAAGTTTTCTGGAAAGTGCTACAACTGTGGGGGGCATGGTCATCGGGCGGATCAGTACCCGAAGCCACAACGTGAGCGCGCTCACATGGTGGAGACATGCCACTGGTGGCCATGATCACGGAGGCGTCTGCCTTCATATCTGAAGTCAACATTGTGGGGGAGAACCCTGGGTTGTATGTTGACACCGGTGCCACCCGCCACGTGTGCGGAGACAAGTCCCTCTTTAGTACATTTAAAGAGGCGAAGGGGACTGAGAAGCTTTATATGGGGAATAAAGCTACTACCGACATAATGGGTGAAGGCAATGTGGTCTTGAAGTTCACTTTAGAGAAGCAACTTACGTTGAGCAACGTTCTGTACGTGCCAGAAATTAGGAAGAATCTTGTTTCTGGGTGGCTGCTCAACAAGTTTGGATTTCGCATTGTGATCGAGTCTGATAAGGTCGTGTTGACCAAAAACGGCATGTTTATAGGCAAGGGCTATGCCCAAAACTCTATGTTTAAATTGTCTACCATGTTTATTAATAAAATGGCGAAAGCCTCCTCTTCTACTTATATGATTGAGTTTTATGATTCAAATATATGGCATGGTAGATTAGGACACGTTGATTTTAATTCAATACGCCGTTTAATGAATTTAAAATGTTTGCCAAATTTTAAAATAGACTTGAAATCAAAATGCGAAACGTGTGTCAAATCCAAACATACAAGATCATCATTTAAATCGGTTGAACGAATAACTGAACCCCTAGACTTAATTCACACCGATGTGTGTGACTTGAAAGTCGTCCCCACGCGTGGTGGAAACAAGTACTTCATCACATTTATTGATGATAGTACACGATATTGCTATGTATACTTACTTAAGAGTAAGGATGAAGCAATAAACAAGTTTGTCTTGTTTAAGAACTTGGTTGAGAATAAATTCACCAAAAAAATCAAGGTTTTGCGGAGTGATAGAGGAGGTGAATATGTTTCACCGTTTGCGGACTTATGTGCACAAAGTGGAATTGTCCATGAGAACACCGCACCTTATTCTCCACAATCCAATGGCATTGCGGAACGAAAGAACCGTACATTGAAAGAGATGATGAATGCCATATTGAATAGTTCTGGGATGAGCCTAGACATGTGGGGGGAAGCCATTTTGACGGCTAACTATCTTTTAAATAAAATACCCCACAAAGATAAGTATAAGACTCCTTATGAATTGTGGACGGGCAAAACGCTATCCTACAAATACCTGAAAGTGTGGGGGTGCCTAGCTAAGGTATTAGCTCCTTTGCCTAAGGTGTAAAGGTTAGGACCTAAAATTGTGGACAGTCTATTCATTGGATACATAGAAAACAGTAGTGCATACCGGTTTCTTGTCCATGACTCAAAAAATCCCGATATACACGAAGGCACTATCATGGAATCAAGGAATGCTTCATTCTTTGAAAATGTATTCCCGTGTTTGTCACGAAAACACGCGAGTTCGTCGACACCATTAGTTGGTGTCGAGACTCATGAAGATCCATTTGCTGGTGATGAGGTTCATGAACAACCATGTGTTGGTAACGAGGTTCATAAACGACATGCATCTAATGAGGGTGAGCTTAGACGAAGCAGGCGAAAAAGGGTTGGAAAATCCTTTGGACCTGACTTCACGGCTTACATGGTTGAGGGTGATCCCAATACCTACCGTGAGGCGGTAACCTCTTCAGATGGGCCTCAATAGAAAAAAATCCATCAAGTGTGAGATAGAGTCTATCTTGCAGAACCACACTTAGGAGCTTGTCGATCTTCCTAATGGTTGCAAACCACTTGGATATCGATGGATATTCAAGAATAAGTTGAAAGCCGATGGCTCCATTAACAAGTATAAGGCGAGGCTAGTGATCAAAGGATACAGACAAAAGGAAGGTCTGGATTACTTTGATACTTACTCACGTGTTACTCCATAACCTCGATAAGGTTAGTGCTTGCTATAGCGGCTTTACGAAATTTGGAGGTTCACCAAATGGATGTAAAGACCGCGTTTCTAAACGGTGATTTAGATGAAGAGATCTACATGGAACAACTGGAGGGTTGTACCGCTCCTAGCCAAGAAGGCAATGTGTGTAAACTCGTCAAGTCTTTGTATGGCTTGAAACAAGCTCCGAAACAATGGCACCAGAAGTTTGACCGTGTCATGCTTGACAACGAATTCAAAATAAATGAGTGTGACAAGTGTGTCTATGCGAATGACACACCTAGAGGTTATGTGATTCTATGTCTCTATGTAGATGACATGCTTATCATTGGGAAATATGATAAGATGGTCAAAGCTACTAAAGACATGTTGAAAGCGAGATTTGACATGAAAGACATGGGGCTTGCAGATGGTATTGTCTTAAGTCAATCTCACTATGTGGACAAAATCCTTGAGAAGTTCAACGCAGGAGATAAGAGTGTGTCTCAAACTCCGGTTGATATTACCCTTCATCTTGCTAAGAATAAAGGAAAAGGGATTGCTCAGTTGGAGTATTCAAGGGTGATTGGGAGTCAATTGTATCTTATGACATGTACTAGACCAGATTTGTCTTATGCTGTGAGCAGACTAAGCCGGTACACGAGTAATCCGTGCGCGGTACATTGGAGAGCAATGACTCATTTACTAAGGTACTTAAGATACACGAGAGACTATGGACTGCATTATACCCATGATCCAACAGTTATCGAAGGATACTGCGATGCGAATTGGATTTCAGATATAAAGGATTCCAAATCAACAAGCGGGTATGTGTTCACGCTTGGTGGCGCGACTATTGCTTAGAAATCGGCTAAGCAAACTGTTATAGCGCGGTCCACAATGGAATCTGAGTTCATCGCCTTGGATAAATCTGGTGAAGAGGCGGAATGGCTATGTCAATTTGTGGACGAAATTCCAAGGTGGCCTATGCCAATGACGGCTATTTACATACATTGTGACAGTAAATCGGCAATTGGGCGCGCCCAATCCATGATGTACAATGGAAAATCAAGGCACATTAGACGTAGACATAATACGGTACGATAACTAATCTCTACCGGAGTTATCTCAATTGACTATGTGAAGTCAAAGGATAACACTGCGGATCCGTTTACAAAGGGCTTAAGCAAAGAGTTAGTTTTGAAGTCGTCAAGGGGAATGGGACTAAAGCCCATTGGGTTGAAAGCTGATGCGAAGGAAAACCTAACCTATGAAAATGGAGATCCCAGGCTCTAGGTTCAATAGGACAACCTAATTGCATTGGCTAAGGTTGCTGGGATTTACAGTTGATATCCGGGTTACCGATTTTAATTTTCTCAGATTAAAACCGATTTAATATATAAATTAATGCCAGATTAATTTAGCAGCGAAAACGATTTAATTTAAACATGCGAAAACAATTGTAACAGGATCAATCACCGTACACGACAAACACAGAAAAATAATTTATTTAAAATAAATAAATAAAATTAATATCTAATTAAGTTAGATATACCTTGGCGGGATCCGAGCAACCGCTCGAGGCACCCGGATTCAACGGGCTCGCGCTAGGACGAACTAAATCGTCTGACTCGAACCGGCCAGTCAGATCGTCGACTGAGACGGCGGCCATCGGCGACGGTGGCGGCAATGGCGGCGGCAATGGTGGCGGCGGTGGTAGGGTAACCACGGGTGGTGGTGACAAAACTTTCTCCACCGGGATCGCAACAGGAACGGTCCCCACGAAGATCTCGTCACCGATGACTTGCGATGACGTGGTGGCGGCGGCCGGTGGATAAAGCGGCGCGGGCCACGACGAGGGGACGGGGCGCGGTGGCCTCGGTTGTGCCGGCAGTGCGAGAACCACCGGCGGTGCAGCTGAGGCAGCGGCGGCGGCGGCTTGGGCCGCAGCTATGGCTCGGGTCGCGGCTTCGGCTTCGACTCGGGCTGCGGCTTCGGCTCGAGCTGCAGCGACTTCTTTCTCGAGGCGAGCACATACACTAGCAAGACGGGGATCCATCGGAAACGCGAGGGATCACGGTGGCGGTGGTGGCGCCGATCGGAGGAGGGCGGCGGCTAGGGGAGCCGGCTGGGAATCGGCGCAAAGAGAGGTGGAGAATTAGGGTTTTTTTTGACTTGTTGTGCAATTCACCTCCCTCTCCCTATTTTATTTAAAAAAATCGCAGACCGGGGCTCTGACGGACTAGGCCCGGTCGTGATTTCCATTAATCCACTATGCTGACCAGTCTGTTAATCCGGTAACAACTGATCAGTCCGTGTATTTATTTTACGAGCGTTTTTAGCCGAATTAATTTTTTCGTTTTAGTTGAATAAATAATCAAGTATTTATTTAATTAACCCCATAGTTCGTTTTAATAATAATTAACAAGTAATTAGATTTATAGTCCGTTGACCCGGGTGTATCTCTTACGGGTCAATATCGGTCGGGTTCGTTAATTCGTCAGGTCAGGACACCCTGTTTCTAACAGTCTCCCATTTGGACTGAATGCGACAGTTTAACGAGCGTAGTCAGAGGCACTCTAGCTATGTTTGGCTACACCAACCAATGTTGACACTTTAAGTCGTCAGCCAAAGTATATCTGATTGACGATCAAGTAGATTTATGACTTGTTCATTT
>JBCNJP010011319.1:0-17160 GCA_039602395.1 Deinandra increscens subsp. villosa
CGGTTTTCCTACACAAATGTCCTGATATAATGGAGACGATGTTCGTTAATCGGCACGACATCAAGCATCCACTCCCTTTGCAATCTTAGGTACTAATCACCTTCCCGGACGTCGTCACCGTCAAAGAGTTATTGACAAAGCATAATTCATGGAAAGACTGGTTCTCACACCTTGAAGTATGGGATCGTGAAACCTGGGAATACGATCATATTGACTAGATAAAGATAAAAGGTGTACCACGACAACTATAGGATTTTGAAACCTTTGATGCGATTGCCCAACTTTTTGGCACCATTGTCCTACCCTCAGAAGCCTCACTGAAAATGGTAACATATCACTTAATCATGGTGGCATCCTTCGATAGGACGGAAAACAAATTGATGAGGTGATTTGTCACACCGCAAGCTAGGGCGAAACATGTCAAAGCATGATGATTGTTCAATAGCACATGACAAACTAATTAATGTGACAACATTTAAGCAACCAAATTTCATTGATATACAAATGGAGTACAATAGATAAACAAAAATAACAAACAAGTAAAAATGTCTTATTGAATTTAAACTAGGTCCAAAAGTCCTATGTGATAGCAACTTAAGCCCTTAAATATCATTGTCTGCAACATGTATACAATAATGTCAACTAAGAAGTTGGTGTGCAATCACAAGTTTGTATACATAACATAATACTTTGAAAAACATACGATTTGTGTCATATGATAGAATAAGAGTGAAGCATAACATAACTAAAATAATTGACAGAATTCAAAAACTAAGGTAGCGTTTGGTATGCAGGAATGGTGGATGGAATAGAATGAGTCATTACATCGGAATGAAAAATGACATGTTTGGTAGCACAACGGAATGGAATGAACCATTACACAGGGAATATGATTTCTTGCATTTCTAAAGATATTCATTCCATAGGGGAGAGATGTTTTTTTTTTCCATTTCTTCAAATGGAATGAAAATTCTTTTCAATTGGATTTCTTCTTAAATCTTATGGAAAATATATTAACAATAAAAAAATATGTGAAAAAAAAAAAAAGTATAAAAAAATAAAACAATATTAAAATAAATACAAAATAAAATTAAAAGAATAAATAATAACAAAAACATAATAAAGATAAAATTAAATAAAATCATAATATATATATATATATATATAAATTAAAATTTTTAATAAAAAATAAAAAATTAAAACATTGAAAAATATAAATATATTAATTTTAAATGAAGATATTAGTGAATTATATTCGATTACTTCGTTTTACTAACCATCCAAGAATACGAAACAATGATTTATTCCAATCTCACATGGTAACCAAACATGACGATGGAATTGTAATGATTCATTTCAATCCCTCGATCATTCCATTCCCCCGTTTATTCCACTACCTCATACCAAACAGACCCTAAGTGTTTTGCATAAACAAGCCTCAGTGACACTGATTCCCTAACCTGAAGGTTAGACTAAAGTGAAATAGGTTTCAAACACTCAATATATCTATGTTGAAAACGGGTCGTGCCTAAGCAGCAATCTTGGAACTTTTGTGTTTTTGATCTCTTTTTGTCCATAATTTGTTCCTATTGTGATTTTTGCTTTGTTTTTTTTTTGGGTAAAGGGTTACCCCGGTGATTGTATATATATACCACAAAAAGGGACAAGTAGTAGGAAGAAGCCCCTACTACTTCATACTAGGGACATGCCCCTAAGTATGTCAGCAAAAAGACCACCAATATCAACAAGCAAAAAAACATAACCACCTAGCAACAACACAAACTAGGAAACAAAAAGAAACCAAGGACTACGTTGTAGCGTCCGGATCAAGGTTCCCACCAATGCCCTAACCATCTAGAATAGACTGCACTCTAGACGTTTTCTTAATTTTGACACCAACCAATTTGCATCACACCACATCAAGAATCTGACTTGCTAACGAGTCGGGAGGCCGAGCGTGATTATTGAACATTCTGCAATTCCTTTCTTGCCAAATATAGTAAGCCGAGGTATGCATCACCAGCTTAGCAATAATAACACTAAGAGAACGCGTAGGCTGACCAACAAGGTAGTTGGTAATATCAACCCAAGCCGGATCCACATCGGATAAACAAGTCCATCTACGGACCAACTTCCAGACCTGAGATGAAAACTCACAATAGAAAAAAGATGCTTATGTGAGTCAGAGTTTTTGTAGCAAAGGAGACAACACATCATGTTCATGTTCTCTCTACGCGAATGATCCCACCTCAAAATTTTGTCTTGGGTAAGAAGCATTTCTCTCATGACAAGCCAAACAAGGAAGGCATGACGGGGATACATTGAGAGAACCAAACCAAATCAGCCCACATAACAGTATTTTTACAATACCTAATCGAGTCCCACACCCCGGAGGAAGATATGTCAACGCATTTATCATCAACTTTCCACCTTTTTATATCATTCACTCATGATTTCAAATACGTGTTCACAACCTCATTTAGAACGGGAAATAAGTTTTTCCAGGTAACAGGCCACGTATATCTCCCCTGAATAAAAAGATCCGCCACCTTCGCATAAAGAGAGAAGCTGGCATTGTAGATAGCACGAGGAGTGATATTGTTAGAGCATATACCTATGCTATGATGTGTCTCGTGTATTGTATCTATGTGAGCGTGTCTTAGTATGAGTTTTAGTGACAATATCATTGGCACCGGACCAAATGGTCCGCCGGACCAAATGTTACGCCCGTACCATTTGGTACGCAGCCTTTTTAGTCACTAAGTATAAATAGGTTGTGCTAGAATGATAGCTTAACACTCTGAGTCATTCTATACCTTCTGTATGTGTGTGCTAGAGAGAGAAACTAGAGAGCTTTCATTGTATCTTCAAGTGATTCAATACGAAATCTCTTATTTACATCTTGTGTTCATTACATTGATCAAAGCATGCAGTAGTAAGATCGTATCTTGGTTTTTCACAAGTGGTACCACAGGATTTGGTTGCTCTACTGCTGTGTTTTTGTTCGATTTTCGGATTTTTAGAGAGAGAAAGTTTGGGTTTCTTATGTTTTTCATCAAATTCTTCCAATTCCGAGTGTTTCCGAGGTAAAAAATGATTTCTGAGTGTTCTTGGAGTGATTTCGCATCTTACTGAATCAAATTCCAGCACCAAAAGTCAAAATCCGCGAAGATCAGTCGAAATCAGCTTCAAAAGCTTCTGGTCCGCTCGAAGAAATTTTGGTCCGCTGGTGGTCCGCAAGAGCATCTTCATCCAGAATCTGGTCCGCTGAAACTGGTCCGCCAGGCAATCTTCAAGTCTGGTCGTTGAAACATATGATTGCGACTCAAAACAGATATTCAACATGCGTGCGGCACTTTTATGGACAATCAATGACTTCCATGCGTATGGTTACTTGTCTGGATGAAAAACGAGTGGATACAAGGCATGTCAAATATGCAATGAAGATGCAAGTAGTGTACGTATACGAGATAGAATAGCATATGTGGGTCATAGACGATTTCTCGAACCTAATGACCCTTGGAGGAATGCACGAGATTTTAATGGAAAGAGAGAACCTAGGATTGCACCTAAACCTATCAATGGAGATGATTGCTTACATCAGTTGGAACATCTAAGTATACATCATCAAGGAAATGAAGACTCTCCTGGTGGGAAAAAAAAGAAAACTAGACTCACCCAAATTAAATTGGTCAAAAAAAAGCATCTTCTTTGAACTTCCATATTGGCATAAATTGTTAATTCGTCACAACATTGACGTGATGCATGTTGAAAAGAATGTGTGTGAGAACGTGCTAGGGACCGTCTTAAACATAGAAGGAGAGACGAAAGACAATGAAAAAGCTCGTCTAGATTTGCAAGATTGGAACATTCGTAAAGAGCTTCACTTGGTGCATAAGAATGGTCGTTGGTTTAAACCACATGCTTCATATGTTTTAACTTGAGAGGAGATAAAACAATTTTGTAAATTACTCAAGTCTGTGCGTTTTATAGATGGGTATGCCGAAAATTTAGCAAAAAATGTGATTACTGAGCAAGGTAAGGTTTATGGGCTTAAGTCACATGATTGTCATGTCCTAATACAACGCATAATCCCAATTGCAATTCGTCCCTTCATGACAAAAAATATCCATGATGCGTTAGTAGAGTTGTCTCAGTTCTTCAAGAAACTTACCAACGGCACTTTATACGTGACAGAGTTGGAAGTGATGAAAAAAAATATTGTTGTCATCCTATGCAAACTTGAACGAATATTCCCCCCGTCATTTTTTTACAGTTTTGGTGCACTTGTGTGTGCATCTTCCTGAAGAGGCAATTTTGGGGGGACCCGTGCAAACAAGGTGGATGTATCAAATTGAAAGACACCTCGACATTTAAAGAGATTTGTTGGGAACAGAGCTAAGCCTGAAGGCTCTATAGCGGAAGGTTATGTTGTCAAAGAAACTATAACATTCTGTTCACATTATTTACGAGGTGTTGAATCAAAGTTGGACAAACGTGAGAGAAATAATAACAAAACCTATAGTGATGATCAAAGCTTCATGTTAGATGTATTTAGGGTGAATGGCCGAGGGATTGGGAAGAAAGAAGTTCGTATCCTTCCTAGTGATCTAATGAAGAAAGCACTATGGTTTATCCTAGACAATTGTCAAGAGGCTCAACTGTACTTAGAGTAAGTTTTTTATTTTTAATTTTTTATTATGAATTAGTATTTAATATCCCATTTTACAAAAAAAATTATAGATTATCTACATATGTCAGAGAACACTTGCAACTTTTTAAAAGTAAACATCCTCGATCATCAGATTTTTCTGAGATGCAACTGTCTACATCCCCTGCTTGGTTTGCAACACGGGTAACAATCACACTCTATTTTACTTATGTTACTATGTAATATCATATTTCAATCTAATAACATGATTACTGTGTTAAAATTGTAAACAGATTAGAGAGAACTATAATGTAAACCCATCTCATATCAGTGAGGAGCTATATGCATTGTCTTCCCTTCCCGACAGTCGAGTTATCTATCACAATGGATACATAGTGAACGGAGTTAAGTTTTTAGTAGAGTCACGAGATGACTGCAGGCAAACATAAAATTGTGGAATTACGGTCCCTGGCGTTCAGAATGATGTGCAAGACGATTATTATGGATATCTTGACGAAGTAATTGAGTTATCATTTATAAAAGGTTGTCGTGTTATTTTATTCAAATGCAAATGGTTCGACACTAATCGTCAATGAAAGCACGTGATATTTGATCTCATTTCATTAGCATAAACACGTCCCAAAATGCTTATATGGAAGATCCGTTCATTCTTGCAAACCAGGCTCAACAAGTGTTCTATATAAATGATGCACTAAAATCAAATTCAAATTGAAAAATAATTGAAAGAATTGCCCACAGGCACTTGTGGGATATTCCGCAAGACGATAGAGCAGACGATTTGTTGGAAGATGTCAGCCTTATTCGTGAAGATATTCCGGGAGAAAGTGTTGAAAATTTTGATTTTGAGGGTTTTGATGGCAATATAGATGATTTTATTGATGACGAGATAGATAACTCAGATCATAGTTTGGAAGTTATTGCTTCGGATTCGGATTTGGATGATTCGGACACTGAGATACCCAATAATGAGATTGAAATTGTTGAGTCAGACGATGATGACGATGATGATTGGTTATGAGAATTCCATTATGTCGAGATTGATGAGCTTTATATCCCAACTTTATTTTGACAAACAAAATTCAAATCAATTAATCTGCTACTGATGATAAAATTTTTGCAGGTTTTGAAAATTGGTGTTCACTTGGGATGTGGAAGCCTTTTGACAGTTAATGATCTGTAATGGGGTTTTGATCATTGGTGTTCTTGTTCATGTCTTTGTTAATTTTGTCTTTCTTTTTAGTTCTTTTTTTTTTGTCTCTCTTTTGGGATTGTTGTTTTGTACTTTATTTTCTCAGCTTCCTGCTGGGCTGGTTTTTAATAATAATGATTTTAAAGCTAGTCATATAATTGAGGTTAGTGAGTAAATTTTTGGTAGTTTGGGGACAACATTTTATGCAGAGGTCACACGAGAGAAAAAATATATATGGGTCAATTACAAGCAAGTGCAGGTACTAATGGAAGTCAGGGAGCTACTGTGTTTAGGGGTAGGATCTTTCAAAGAATATGGATGGCTGCTGCAAAGATGCATGGTTCAAGCTATTATTGTTTGATACATTTTGTTACAGGAGGCTATATCAAAAAGGTATGCTTTTCAAATTCGTGACAGTAAATATGACAGTAAATTCAGGTATTTACAAAAGCAGTTTGCAGAAGTGCTTAGGCAAAATCAGAATCAACTTAGAAGATAAACAATAGTTATCTTATGATACTTATCTAGTTATCTAGAACTGATTTGTAAATTGTCTTTCTATTGTTTAGGAGCTCAAAGCTTTGGTGGCAACCCATGATAAAAAAAAGTATCTCCTTGCAAAGGTCAGTGACTTTAATATTAATCTTGTTATGGTTCTATTGTTAAGCAATTTATTTTTAAAAAATTTGCATTTCAGGCTCTACTAATGGGTTGCTACTTACTAAATTTTATTATAAATATAATCAAATATGTGTAGAACAAGTGGAATGAACTGTTTTTGTTAAAGGCTGTTGAGTGTGGTCAATCTGTTGGCATGATATTTATTTTCCTTTCATTGTTTCTTATTTTATATGTGTAATAAATTTTACCAGCATTTGCCCTTTAAAAAATGTGCATGATTTTACTAAGTGGTTCATACATGGTATTATTACAGTTTGACTTTTTTTAGATTCTTAGAGTTGATTTTTTTCCTGGTCATTTTTTCATATAGCTACAAAAAGTGGCTGCAGGTATGTATGTCAACCTTGAGTTACCTTATCTGGCAGTTGATGCGTAAACAGGTTGATTTAGGTTTTCTTTTTATGCTGAAGGATTCAAAACGGTAAAACTTAACAGAAAGGGAAATGGATCAAACAACTACAACTAATTAATTATTTAAGAGTAGAGCTGGAGCAAAGATGTGATGATGTAAGTTCAGGTTGTAGTTAATGAGTTATTTAATCAATATGATAATTGCGTTTATGAATACATTCCTTTGCTTTCAGTGGCTAATTTTGACTATCTTTGACAAAGTTGTAGTATCCTCCCTTTAAGCAAAGCGTTCTATTCATCACTACTCTGCTCGAACAAAATGGTATGTCAAATAGGTCCCCAAGTGACACATTAACAACTACCTGCATTGTCAAAAGTTTGCACAATACCATTAATCATGTATAATTGATTTTTTATGATCAGAAGATAAAATGTTTGACTTCAAAGTGATTTCCAAATTTATCACACTAAAATTTTTAACCATTTTTTAAATAAAGATAATACTAGCATGCTTTATATATGAGTATAGGAACTATTAGAATGCATTATAACATATTATAGATGATTATTCTGTAAATAAAAATACCTCTCCTAGATCATAAAGGCAAGAGAAGTCATCTTAGAAACTAATCTGCGAAACAAACAAGATGGAATACACATAATTAGGATGCATGAACACAAAATGAATATGTAAAAGTCAAACTTTTTACGTAAACTTCCATTGTTAGAGTTTTAAGCAAAATGTAAGCATATAACTAGATTAGAAATGAACATTACCAATCATCATCATCATCGTCTGAGTCAACAATTTCAATCTCATTATTAGGCTTATTAGTGTCCGAGTCATCCAAATTTGAATCTGAATCAAAATCTTCCATATTGTGATCCGAGTTATCTATCTCGTCATCAATAAAATCATCTGAAGCGTCATTGAAGCGCTGAACATCAACATTTCCAAGAACTTCGTCCGCAATATCTTCACGAAGAAGGTTGACATCTTCCGATAAATCTTTTGCGTTATTGTCATCCGGAATATCCCACAAGTGCCTATGGGAAATTCTTTCAATGATTTTCCAATTTGTATTTGGTCTAAGCGGATCATTAATATAGAATACTTGTTGAACCTGGTTTGCAAGAATGAAAGGGTCTTCCATATAAGCATTTCGGGACGTGTCTATGCTTATGAAATGAGGTTCGAATACCACGTGCTTTCTATGACGATCAGTTTCAAACCATGTGCATTTGAATAAAATAACACGATAATCTTTTATAAATGACAACTCAATTACTTCATCAAGAAATCCATAATAATCGTCTTCTACATCATTGTGAACGCCAGGGACCGTAATTCCACAATTTTATGTTTGTCTGCAGTCATCTCTTGATTTAACTAAAAATTTAACTTCGTTCACTATGTATCCTTTGTGATAGATAACTCGAACATCAGGAAGGGAAGACAATTGAAAATGCGTGAGCATCGGATCGTCTACTCGATCTAGCAAATCGGACATCGAAACGTAATTAACCATAAACTTTCTTTTCAAGCTCATAACTTTTTCTTTCATCACCATCAAAGTCTTGAATTTCTTTAAGATCTCCATCTTCCATTGGTCGTTCATACAATTTTCGAATTGGAATCCATAAATCAATGTCATTTGTGCTAATATAAGCAGAAAATCGTTTCTTCCAATTTTGGTAATCTTCAAGTTTCAATAATTTGGGAACGTTCTGAGTTGTTCCAATTTCATTATCAAAATTCAGCATGATTTGCATGGCACTTTGCATTGCAGCAAACGCGTGAAATTCCGACATTGTTCGAAAAAGTATGATTCTGCCGTCCGAACTCTCTCCGAACTAATAACTAAGCTCCGAACTCTGTCCGAACCTAAAACCAAACTCCGAACGTTGTCCGAACTTTCTCCGAATCAAAATCAACAGACCGAACTCCTAAAGACTCCGATCTAGCTCCGAACCCACTCCGAACCTTGATTTAACTCCAAAACTTGAACAAAGTTCACCGAACTCTCACCGAAGATTGACTGAACTCCAAGTTCGGAGCAGTTACTCCGAGCCTGAATAGAGAACTTCGAACTTCGAACACATTTTCCGAAAACGCGCGAAAATGGACTGATTTTGACGAAACTCGATGCTGTGACTCAGAAAAACTGATAGAAAATGACTTATGCACAAATTTGACACCAAACACTCGATAGAAATGATGAACAACACGAAAACAAACTCGAGAAACTTCAAAAACGCTTCAAAAATCCAAAATAGCAACCACAGATCAGTAGAGTGAACCAGAAAGCTCTGATACCACTTGAAAATGCGTGAGCATCGGATCGTCTACTCGATCTAGCTAATCGGACATCGAAACGTAATTAACCGATTGATTTATTAATCAATGAAGAACAATTACAATCAGCAAACACTCAGAAATAGACACAGAGAATACACACTCAGAAACACACACTTAAGAAATCTCACCCGCTTAGAACTCCAGTTACAAAGACCAAACGTATATTTATACCCAGCTGCCCGAGCTTCGGCCGAACCTCGGGTTCGGCCAGTCCGAACTTCAGGTTCGGACCTAGATCGACCAGACCTAGTTTGACTTGATCTTGATCTTGCTTGATACTTCACACGACGCACATATCAGGTATCAACAACAATGCATATAGCTCCTCATTAATTTGAGATGGATTTAGCTTATACATATCACTAATCTGTTTACAATTTTTAACATAGTAAGCATGTTATTAGAGTGCAATACAATATTACATAGTAATGTAAGTAAAATAAAGTGTGATTGTTACCCGTTTTGCAAACCAATTAGGGAATGTAGACCTTTGCATCTCAGAAAAGTCCGATGATTCAGGATGTTGACTTTGTAAGAGTTGTAAGTGTTCTCTGACACATGTACATAAACTTATAAATATATTAACACTGATACTTAATACTAATTCAGAAAAAAACATAAAAAAATCAAAAAAAGAAAAAGAAATAAACTTACCCTAAGTACGGTTGAGCCTCTTGACAATTGTTGAAGATAAACCATAGTGCTTTCTGCATAAGATTACTAGGAAGCATACGAACTTCTTTCTTCCCAATACCTCGACCATATAATCTGAAAACATCCAACGCAAAGGTTCGATCATCACTAGAGGTTGTGTCATCAGTCCTGTAACTTTTTTTCAACTTCGATTGAACACTCCGTAAATAATGTGAACAAAATGTTATTGCTTCTTCTACAACATAACCTTCCGCTATCGAGCCTTCAGGTTTAGCTTTGTTTCTAACACATCTCTTTAAATGGCCGAGGTGTCTTTCGATTGGATACATCCACCTTGATTGCACGGGTCCTCCCAAAATTGCCTCTTGAGGAAGATGCACACACAAGTGCACCATAACTGTAAAAAATGACGGTGGAAATATCCGTTCAAGTTTGCACAAAATGACAACAATCTTTGCTTGCAATGCTTCCAACTCCGTCACGTATAATGTGCCTTCTGTAAGTTTCTTGAAAAATTGAGACAATTCTACTAACGCATCACGAATTTGTTTTGTCATAAAGGGACGAATTGCAATTGGAATTATGCGTTGTATCAAGACGTGACAATCATGTGATTTTAGACCATAAACCTTACCCTGCTCAACAATCACATTTTTTGCTAAATTTCCGGCATACCCATCTGGAAAACGCATAGACTTGAGTAAATTATAAAATTGTTTTCTCTCCTCTCGAGTTAAAACATATAAAGCATGTGGTTTAAACCAACGACCATTCTTCAGCACCAAGTGAAGCTCTTTACGTATGTTCATGTCTTGCAAATCTAGTCGAGCTTTTTCAGTGTCTTTCGTCTTTCCTTCAATGTTTAAGAGGATCCCTAACACGTTCTCACACACATTCTTTTCAACATGCATCACGTCAATGTTGTGACGAATTAACAATTTATGCCAATATGGGAGTTCAAAGAAGATGCTTTTCTTTGACCAGGCTATATCAATATGTTAGTCTCCTTTTCTTTTTTTCCCATCATGAGAGTGTTTTTTTTCCATGGTGATGTATAGTTAGATGTTCCAGTTGACGTAAGCAATCATCTCCATTGACAGGTTTAGGTGCATCCTTGGATAGTTTCAATGTTTATCTTTTCAGTCCCCAAAAGAATCACAATAAAATAAAGATATTATATTAGAGACTATTTTTTAGTCACTGAAAAAACATACCCATGATTGATTTTCAGAGACTGATTTTTAGACTCTAACTGAGTTTATTGGAGATTGAAAAATAGATTTATTAGAGACCTATTTCTAGTATCTGAAACATCATATCGAAGACCGAATCAAGGAGAAATATATATAGTTTAAAGGACTAATTTTTAGTCCCTAAAAGATGCATCTGGGAGTGAAATATCATAGTTTTAAAGACTGATTTTTAGTTCCTAAAGAGAAGTATAAGGGACTGAAATCCTAGTATTAGAGATTGATTTCTAGTATCTGAAACATCATATCGAAGACTGAATCAAGGTGAAATATATGTGGTTTAAAGGACTGATTTTTGGTTATTAAAAGATGCATCTGGGAGTGAAATATCATAGTTTTAAAGACCGACTTTTTAGTCCCTAAAGGAGAGTATTAGGGACTAAAATCACATGGTACCAAGTGATATACCAAGGACTGATTTTATATGTATCCGAGACAGAATTTTAGTTCTCGATGGTCCCATGCATCAGGTACTGATTTTTAGTACTAAATATATTATCGAGTACTTGGTATCCGTAACTGGTAGTTAAAAAAAGATTAAATCAGTCCCTTATAAACGTTAGGGACTGATTCTGAAGTATTAGAGACTGATTTGTTAGTCCCGGATACCCTGTTTTTTTGTAGTGCAACCAAAATAAGAACAATTAGGGTTCTAATAATACCAAAAAATTAGGCATCTGGATTCAACAACCATGTATTCTTCGTACCCTACAATCAATTTCAACCGAGAGTATCGAACCAAAAACGAATCAAAAATTTACATGTAGAAAATTGTTAAGATTTGAGGGTAAACTGTCATTGGTGTTTGTCTTTTCCAAATCATACTAAAGACAAATGTAGGAGGATAATAAGGGAGATCTATTCAGGGTGAAGACCACAACGCCGGCCATAGTAGCACAACTTAGCGTAAACGGCGGTGACCACCAACCCTGTGGCATCTAAGTTGAGCTTCAACGGCGACGACCACCAACCTGAGCCTTCAAAGTCATTTTCAGCTGCAATGGAAAATAAATTTAAGAAAAAGAAAGCAATCGGAAAAGTAAAGCCACAAAAGCGATGAAGAAAAGCGTACCTGAGAAAAGACGACGCCAAAGGGAACGGTCGGGAAAAAACCCAGAGAGAAAAACAAAGAAGTGGGCTCTTATACCGATGAGCATAATACATGTGAAATTTTTGTGCGTTTGAGAGAGAGATGAGAAGGAGACAGCACGTCACCGTTATTACGTGGCACCATTTCATTTGTTATAGAAACCTGTTGTCAAACATTGATTGGGCCAAACGACATACAGTGAACTGTGAGTGATCAAGTAAATGCTTATTGTTATATATATAAATATAAATACCATATGAGTAGTTTTTTTGGCTCCGTGCATACAGTATCAAATAATACAGGGAAAAAAATTCAAATACTAATGGAAACAATAAGCTCCCACGTACAAATCCCAACTCAGTTCTATACATTTAAAAATCATCCTTAAAACAATTGTATTGTTTATCACATATGATAGAATAGCTCACAGTTTACAGACCTATATAACAATTTACAACTTCTTAAGTATTAAAAGTGAATATAATATTATCTATCTATCACGTGCTCCCTTTTTATCTCTCTTCACGTCCATTTCTTTCCCCACCGCCTCGCCAAAACCCAAATCCTTATGTGCCGACCCTCACCACCACCGACTTCCGATTGAACACCAACCGTTTCCTCTCCTCCCTCTATAGAACAAAATCTTCACCGACCCCTCTCCACCAACCGTTTTCTCTCGCATCCAACTTTGTAGGGATTTCTTTCTATCAACCGCTCGGATCAATGTTTTCTTTACCTATTTATCATTCTGAATGTAGTTCATCTTTCATTGTTGTCACACAAAGTTCGAATTATCTATCACCTGACATTGAATTCCTAAATTCTAGGGTTTACCATCATTTAGGCACTTTCGATTTCATAGTGTTTTAAAATGAACAATAAGTGGACAATTGGGAGGATTCAATCGCCGAAGGTGATGAATTTACAGATGCGTTCAATTTACATTCAGGGGCTCCTTTCCAAACAAAGTGGAAGAAGGTTAAGGTAATTCATCTTCGGTTGTTGTCGCGGAAATTTCAATTTATCTTTCGAACCGTCACCACTTACCTGAGTGGCCACCAACAGCAGAAGTATGGACCAAGTGTAAGATTTCCAGTCTCAATTCTTCATTATTACCAATAGGCAATCTATGATCCCTTAACAATACTTGACCATTCCAGGACCATTTTGCAGAAGCTTTCCCTTGTAATACTTCTTGAATCTTACTCTGAATGTGAACATCCCGTTCCCAAGATTTTTGAACTTTGGACCACAAAAAGGGTTGCAAAGAACTTAAACCCATATGAAAGAGGGAACTCCCTTCAACTCTGGACAAAGCATCTGCAGCTTGGTTTTCTACCCCTTGCTTATAAACTATATCATAAGTGTAGCCCATGAGTTTGCATAACCATGTTTGTTGAAGTGGGGTAGTAATTTTTTGCTCTAATAGATGTTTAAGACTTTTCTGATCAGTTCTAATTGTAAACTTCTGCAAAATCAAATATTGATGCCACTGTTTCACAGCCAATAGGATGGCTAATAATTCCTTCTCATAAACAGAAAGAGAAATTGTCTAGGTGATAGGGCTTTACTTAAGAATGCAATGGGGTGGCCATCTTGCATTAATACAGCTCCTAAGCCTTTAGAAGAGGCATTTGTCTCAATGACAAAAGGCTTAGTAAAATTTGGCAAAGCTAAAACATGAGCTGTAATCATAGCAGCCTTTAGGTCCAAGAAAGCTGCTATAGCATGAGAATTCCAAACAAAAGCATCTTTTTTAAGCAAATTGGTCTGAGGTTTAGCAATACTACCACAAGCCTTAATAAATTTTCTGTAATACCCAGTTAAACCCAAGAAGCCTCTTAATTGTTTAACTGAATTGGGTTGTGGCCACTCTTCAACAGCTTGAATTTTGGAAGGATCAGTGGCCACTTCTTTTGCTGATATGACATGACTCAAGTACTCTACTGAAGCCCCTCCAAAAGAGCATTTAGACCTTTTAGCCATTAGTGTATTAGATAGATCTAAACAACTTGAATACTTGCTCTAAATCCATTAAATGTTGAGACATGGATTTGTTGTATACTAAAATGTCATAAAAAACACAAGGGTGCATTTCCTGAGTAGTGGCTTGAAGACATCATTCATCAGGGCCTGAAAAGTAGTTGGAGCATTAGTGAGGCCAAAGGGCATCACTAAAAATTCGAACAACCCTTGATGAGTTCGAAAAGCTGTTTTGGATATGTCAGAAGAGTGCATTCTGACTTGGTGATATCCAGACCTGAGATCTAATTTTGAAAACACAGTAGCTCCTTGCAGTTCATCCAGCAACTCATCTATTAAGGGTATAGGATACCTGTTTTTTATAGTGGCTTCATTCAATTTCCTGTAATCTACACACATTCTCCAACTCCCATCCTTTTTCTTCACTAAGACAACCGGGGAAGCAAATGCACTTACTGAAGCCCTGATAACCCCCCAATTCCAACAGTTCCTGTGTCATTTTTTCTATGACATCTTTCTGCCCAGCAGGATATCTATAAGCCTTGAGGTTAAAAGACTTTGTCTCATACACCAAAGTAATCTTGTGATCATAGGGTCTTGATGGTGGCAACTGAGTAGGTTCCTTAAAGATGTCATCATACTGCAGCAGGGAATCATCAGAAGTACCCTGAACCGAAGGTTCATGTTGGAACTTGCCATCACTGCCAGTCATGTTATACAAATGACAAGAAGCGAATGCATGTTGCCTATTTAATAAGGTGCATATTCCCTCCATATAAATAAGGGTGGGGGTTGCATTAGACTCCAACCCTTCCAACACAAACACCTAATTTCCCAATTTGAATTTCATAGTCAGCTGTTTAAAGTTCCAAGTGATATCATCCAATTCTCTTAACCATTGGACACCTAAGACCATATCATAGCTGGTAAGAGGAATCAAAAGTACATAAGTTTTGAACCAACTACCCTGCATCATCCACTGAAAATCTAAGCACACTTGCATACACTTAATGGTATTACCATCAGCTATAGTAACTTTAAAGTCTGGAACAACAGTAGTGGGACAATGCAACTTGGCTGCTAACTCACTATTAATGAAGTTGTGAGTGGATCCAGAGTCAATCAGAATTTGCAATTGCCTAGTACCAATAGTTCCTAAAATTCTCATGGTAGAATATGAAGGAACTCCCATAATAGCATTCAATGAAATGTGCGGATCAGAGGGCACATGTACAGAGTCATTCCTACCATCTTCCTCATAGTCATCTACTTCTTGGATTTCAATTGTAAAGGACTGTTTATTTTTACAGACATGCGTTGAACTGAATTTCTCAGGGCAAGAAAAACATTCTCCTTTTAACCTTTTCTCCTCAATTTCCTTAGGAGATAGCCTCGTGGTAACAGGTTTACCAACAGCAAGGAGAGCTAAGGTTTTAGGTGGGATAGGCAATAAGGGAAGTTTAGCAGCATTGGACGAAGAAGGTATGCTACTAAGAGGGGTAGGCTGAAATTTTTGGTAAGTAGGTTTTGAAGAGGATGGCTGAAATTTGGAAGTAGAATCTTGGATTCTAGCAAGGGAATAGGCATCTTTAAGAGTTTGTGGCTTAAACAACCTCAAGGCCCCAATTTCATGTTTAAGGCCATGAACAAAGATACAAACAGCTTGTGATTCAGTGATTGACACTTTATTCAAGAGAGCATCAAAAGAATCACAATAGTCCTGTAAATCGCCTGTTTGTTTTAAAGAAATAAGCTCCTCAAGAGCATTTTCAACAAAAGATTCAGCAAATCAATGAATGATCATTTGCTTATAATCTGGCCACGTTAAATCAGTGATAGACTGATTCCTTGCCTTCAAATGGCCTTGGTGCCATTGAAGGGCTCTTCCTTTTAAATGAGTTACAGCAATTCGAAGTTTAGAAGTCTCAGGTGTTTCATCAACCAAAAAGAAATGCTCAGCTCGATATATCCACCCATCGACATCACCCCCATCGAATTTGGGAAATTCTAATTTGCAGAAACGACTATGTAATTTTCCATACCTTAGTTCATCATGTTGAATCTCTGGACCGTCGTTGCTACCGCCCGCTCCATCTTTACTTCTACTGATCTGTGCCGACAGCATCGAGAAACTTCGCATCAAATCATCCATTTTCGATTGCATCGCCGAATTGGAAGACTGGATTTCTCCCACCGATTTGGTTAATTGGTTTAAGGAATGATCGTGATCCTTAACCAATTTCTCCAATTCTTGATTTCTAGTTGTCGTCGTCATCGTTCACCGCTCGCCGGTGGAACACTTCGCCGGAAATTGGATACATGGAGCGAAAACTCTGATACCAATGATAGAATAGCTCACAGTTTAGAGTGAAAAACTAAGAGAGAGAGATCCCAACCACAAGCTATCCATTTCACTAAGCTCAACGACTTTTAACTAACCGTGAACCAATTCTGTTACATTTACAATTAAGCCCCTATACTATCAATTATTGTCAATACTAGTCCCTGAACTATGCAAAAGAACTATTTATTCAATACACTATGTAACAACATAACTCATTCGTTATGCTTAATATATTGAGCCTGTTTTTTTTAGATTAATGGTATGTATGTGTAAGGATAAAATCAACCTGGCGTTCCAGTTGAAATCCTAAAGTGTTGAAGATCAGGCTGATGTTCAACCGGACGTAAAGTAGCGGCTGAAGTATAAAGTCTCGGGTGAATAAAGAATGAACTGGAAGCTTTGTACTCAACCGGATGCAGCTAATCAGACGGAAGATTAGTTGGACCGGGAGATAGACAGTTCCGGGTGAACCTGAGTTCCTCCGGAAGGAGAGTTCAACCGGAAAACTCATATGTACTGTCGTTTTCCGCCTGACACACACAGTCAACTGTTGCAGGTCTAAAACACTAAAAGCAAGATATCTTCTC
>JBCNJP010011320.1:0-17156 GCA_039602395.1 Deinandra increscens subsp. villosa
ACAATGATTTGTAAAGCACGTGGTTAGTGCTAAGATAATACTTTGTTCCGCTGCGTAACTTGAGACTATTTTTATGATATATCTTTGGACTAACTCTGATTCATTTAGTATTTGTAACTAATGGTTGTGGTCCTGGTCTTGGTCGCACCCCTTAACGGTATAAACTCCGTTAGTGGTTAATTTGGGGGTGTGACAGACTGGACCCTTATGAGATTTGATCTCTGGTCTTTATTCAACCTAGTTTTATAAGACTTTATGCTTAAAGCACTTGTACACCATGCTTATTAACTTGTACAAATCTTATAAATTCAACACATAAGTTTTCTCTCTCCAATATATATATTAAGATAGTGTATATATATATATATATATATATATACTAGGGGTATACCCGCGCGTTGCGGCGGCGATAGTTTATAGCGTGTTATTTGTCATTTGTTAGCGCGCTATGGCGACACAATACTTTACAACATGATATTCGTTACTGTTAGCGTGATGTAGCGAGACGACAATTTATAATGTGGTACATGCGTGTTCGGTGACGACAACAATCAATGCAGTACTTGTTTTGTTAGTTAATTAATACTCTTGTGATATATATTTCATTGTACGTCTGTTAGTAAAGTAGTTATGTACTACAGAAGCATATGTTGTTCGTAATGCTAATGAAATATCCAAATTAATTGTCTTGGAATATAAGGGCCATTTGTTTCTCCATGAGAGACGAATAGTTTTATTTATAGAATAATATGAAAGGGTCACATGTATTTGTATATTAGTCGTATTTGTATATTAGCCTACAAGGGAAATAGCAAGTGTTATTCCTTCTTTGTTGCTCTCGGTTGATCATCTTTATTGAAATTTATAGAAAGTAATATAAATAAAACATATTTTACTGAAATTATTGGGCAATAGTAGCAGAGTTCCATGTTTGTTAGTGTATAGCACATTCAGATCAGGCCAAAACACGTTTTTGAATCGACAGACCAGCAAACATAATAAAACGATAAGAAATACTAATTCATACAATGAAGCCTAAAAATCTTAAGTAACTAAAATAAAATGACGGGTTCAATAACTTGGGTTGTTTTTCGGTCTTAAAATAATTAATATCGGTAACTTGGATTGTTTTCAGTATTACAATGCCAATATAATTAACAAAAACTTGCAAGTGTTAGGTGTTCCATAATATTTCATGTGCAATAATTTTACATAAATTTAAAACAGAGGGTTATCTAAAGAAACAAAGTTACTATATATGCTGGAAATAACATTTCATTAAAAACACCTTATAAGCAATTTCAAATACCAACCTTTATGTTTAAAATATGTTGAATTCATCGCTTCCTAAACAATCATTTTCAGATTTCATCCTAAAATAGAACTTCTGTCATAACTTACCATTAAGTTGAAGCATCTTCAAAAGCATAGAGGGTATAACAGTAATTTGAGAAACATTAACTTATAACCGACTCTTTATGTACCTTTGACAAATACGAAAACTTAAAAAAAAAAGTTGTTGACCGTTTTATTACCCAATGTCTTATTTCACATTTAGCCTTCCAATCTAAAACACCCATGTTCATACTCACTCGTATCTCCTGCAGATGACACATACAAAACTAAATCCTTCAAGTCACAATAAAAACGTTAATAAATCAGAAGCAAATTCTGTTCCAAAATAATAAAAAAAGCTTACCCGCTTGTGAGAATAGCTGTGGACAAGGGATTTTTGTAACATCATTCCAACCAAATTAAACAATCTGGCAGGGATGCTTAATACCCCAAATACACCTAGAAATCATGCACATGCATTGAACTCAAATCCAATTATATCTTATACCTTACATAGTGGTATGATAGTTGGGCTGCAGCTACCCATGAATCATTGATGTAACGGAGTTTATGTTTAATTTCATATCGTTCTCTGAGCCCTTTAAGATTTGTACGGTTCCATCAACTGTGGATCAGGCACCTTTACAAGCTGGAACCGTCTCTCTGATGTTGGGTCCTCAATATGCTTTCTTTACTCATCAAGGCTTGTTGCCCCAATACACTGCAATAATTCATGATTAACACATCTTATCTTAGGAATAGTTTGGCATTTTAATCAATGTGTAATTGATGAAGACATCTAACCATGTTAAAAACTTAGGAACATGTGAGTCATCAGCAGTCTTAGGTTGGCAGAATACTAAAGGAAGTCAAGCTTATTAAACCAATTCCATCTTAAAATACAAAACAAAATCAAACTACTTTACTAAAACATCCAATAACTTAAAGAATAAGTGGCTGCAAATAAACCAAAAAACAAATTTAGAACCTAGTAATAAAACATCCAAGCCTGTTAAACCATCTCTAGGTATGAACATGGAAGTGGGTCTAAGGCTAAACTAACATCATATAGCACAAGCACATACTTTAACCTAAACCATCTATCACAAAGAAGGCCCACTACAGTTACTTGGTAAGATTAGTTTTTATATACTATTTGAATACACTTCAAATCTGTTTGATTGATTTCCAAATGTATATAGATTTGAGGTTTATTAAACCAAACCCATCTCACTTATATAAATTTATCTAACATACAGTAAATAGCAGAGGTAAATACAAAATATAAATAAAAGAAGTACACACATGACATAGGTAAAATCAAGAGGACCTAAAACTAAGAAAAACATAGATTTATTGGTGTATGACTTTATACTAAATAGTGACTTTATACTATTGATTAAACTTGCAGCTTTTGATTAAAAAAGTAAAGATGGGAGTGTGCATATAACAGTAACAATAGCAGCAGAAACTCATTTTTTTTTTTGCTTATGCTTCATATGTCTTGGGACAAAAATAAAGGTTAAGGGTTTGGTAGCTTCATAAACATGGAGACACTCGGTCAACATATGACTATCAGTAAAGACACCCCAATAGTATACTTTAAAGCAACAGTATACTTAAAAGAAAAAACAGGTACTTTTAACAGTGAGGACTGTGGGACTGTGTAAAAGACTTTTACAAGAAAAGAAAATTATACAGCTTTTAGCTGTCTCTCTCTTTCTATGATACAAATATCTATTCTCTCTAGTTTTATGTACCAGTATAGGTATGTCAAATACCTATAGTTTTATAAACTGTCATGTATAATTTTTGAAGGAAAATTCACACATGCATCTATTATACTCCTAATACTACTTTTATGAGAGTGGGAATCATTCCAAACTAAAAGTCAACTTAATATCAGAAAAGTAGGTTCAAGCATATTCATGGAGCAACTTTAAAAATATGAGCAGCTTATATCCAAACACATTCAACCAAAAATTTGTTTCCTTAAAAATCTAAACATCATACATTTAAACTCATAATCTTATTTTAAATGGTGCAGGGCCTAAAAATCTGTAGATGTTTACATGTTTCAAGTTATGAAACTATTTAAGACTGTTTTAAAGGACTCTTTTGTACATCAGATTATGGGTATGTAGTATAAACCTTTATACTTTATATTTGATTGATTAATCTAAAATCTGCTCCTATTATGTTATTTCTAATTCTAATAGGAGAGACCAAATTTGTCATTGATGGAGATTTAAAAACTAATAAAGAAACATTGAAATGGTTAGCTAACATCTACTAAGTACCTACTAATTAAATTATGATGGGTATGTACATCAGATTATGGGTATGTAGATTAGTACTACAATTGTCACTCCATACAATTATCCAAATATTCCAAATTGATGCTCACTAACCGGCTTCTGCAAGATCAGTTTAATATCATTGATTTCCTAATTCATGCTCTTTAATAACGGGTACCTGCCTAACAATACTAATAGTCCTTTCATACCTTATGAGGTAACAATATAACATCAAAAAACACACAAACCCATACCAACTAAATCTTAAAAACTATTAACAGGCCTCAAGACAACATCTTTACACAAAAAGGGCAGTTCTAGAATGAAGACACAACCACAACGGATAAAACCATGTTTTTCAAATACAAAAAAAAAAAAACATGAAGCAGACTCTATAGCTTGTTCTAAACAAAATAAAAACAGCAACAGCAACACCTCTATTTCCCTTTTTATGTGTGTGTCCCTGCTGTAATCACTATATAAGAAATATGAATTAAAGACTATATGAACCTATATTCCACTAATGAATACATAGTAGGTTCAAGCATATTCATGGAGATTCAAGCATATTCATGGAGATTCAAGCATAGCAAAAACTCATGTTTACTTATTTTATAAACAAATCTTAGATTCTTTTACCACTTAGTGTAGATGGTTTTAGCAAAAACTCATGTTTACTCATGTTTACTATACTCCACTTAGAGTATACCACTTAGATTATTTTACCTTAATGACCACTTAGAGTAGATGGTTTTCAAAAAAATTACCAGTAACACTACTTATTAAAATACAAAGTTTAAAAGCTCATGTGAGGAAAAACATAACCCAATCATAAACAAACACAGTTTGGATCTTTAAGCCTATGTGAGGAAAAAATCTTTTAATTCACTCTTGTGTTTACTTAAGTGTAATAAACCAAAAATCAGATGTTCTAAAACTAAATGAACACCAAAACCAGTTAGAGTAGATGGTTCATCTCAGATGTAGGCATACATAAGAACAGAAACAGCAGCACAAACTCACAATTTGATATGAACACCAAAACCATTTAAAGGAAAATAACACATAGTCCTAAAATCAATGAAGGATACTTCAAAATCAATATATAAAAATGAAGCAGCAGCAAACACAAACAGCATAATACAAGCAGCAGCATAATACAAGTAGCCTAATACAATGAGCATAATACATACCTCCCGATTTAAAGATTTAAAGATGAACTTGAGTTGAGATGAACTTGAGATTAACTTCAAAGTCTCCCTTAACACAAATGAAGACAAAAGTATCATTAGTACAATTCTTATAAGATTAGCAGTAGTAGCAAAAATCAAAAATAGAAAAAATCAACTCCAATTACCAGAAGCATAAGATTCCAATTGATAGCTCACGGAATTCTGAAAGAGATGTCGTGAATATATATACCCTTCATCATAGGCTCAATCCTCGTCAAAACCTAGAAATTGAGATCAATCCGCGTGAATGCAATGTGAAGAACCGTAGGATTATCGATCCAATTGACTGGAACCGTTCGATTTGTGCTTCTTCAACATCACTGGGAAACATGGCTGGATTAGGGTACTGTGTAAAAGCAAAGGGAGAAAGAAGGGTGGAACCTTACCGGAATTGTGAATTCTCAGGAGCGGGAACCGGAATTTTCTGGATTTGGGCGGTATTGGGCGGTTCATTCCTGAGGAGCGAATTCATGCTCTGAATAGTTGTCTTCTAAGTGGTTCGATCCCAGCTGATTTTCAACATCAATTTTAAGACTTTGGGCTTAAAGCACTTGTACACCATGCTTATTAACTTGTACAAATCTTAAAAATTCAACACATTATATTTCTCTCTCCAATATATATATTAAGGTAGTATAGATATATATATATATATATATATATATATATATATATATATATATATATATATATATATAGGGTTAGGTTCAAATAGAGAACTTTTTTTGTTTTGAGAACTAATTCTCAACCACAAATTTCAGGGGGGACCACTACAATTCATGGGAGGGGGGATCCATGTAAATAAACTTGTGGCTCAAATTAGTTCTTTTTAGTTCTCAAATCAAATTGGTTCTCAAATGATCCTCTCCATATATATATAGGGGAAGGATCCTACGAAAACCCTTTTATATTGCGAAAACACGAAAACCAATATTAAAACCTACATAACTTCTTCATACGTTAATGTTTTTTTCATAAAATTGGCGCCAGATGTCTTAGAATTACGTTATCTTCAATTTTGTAAACAAATATTAAAAAAAAATTAACGGTTTTTTTTTCCGTGTGATACACATGTGTACCACGTGTGATACACATGTGTATCATCATCATTACTACTACACAAAAACGAATGATCATGTGTAAAAACACTCCTTATGTTAAAAAACACTCCTTATGTTAAAAAACATATTAAAAACACTAAGGGGCTGTTTGGTTCGTCTTTTTTCGTTCAGCAACAAATGAATAAGAGGCTGTATGGTAAAGACGATATTGTCTTTTTCGTTCAGCAACAAATCTGGGGCATGATGAAACAGACAAAAATGTCTTTTTCGGTCAGACAATCTCCATTCGGACATTCGAACCAAACAACACCATATGACAAAAATGTCTTATTCGATCAGATTAAGCCAAAAATAAGCTGAACCAAACAGGACCTAAGACATTTATGGTACTAATGATAATGAACATAGTGCACATGTGCAACATATAATTAAAAAAAGTTATAAAGTGTTATTTTTTTCATTAGATATAAAGATAACATAACTATAAGACTTATGGTGCAATTTCCTTTTAAAACTAGTAATGTGACACCCGAGAATTCCAAGGTTAACTTCCGTTAGACAATCTCCGTTAGTTACGTCATAAGTGTTAACTTAAGTAACTAATGCATAACTAGGCCGAATACGTCCACGACCTTTGGTTGATCACCGAACCCGCCCATATGTGTTATGTGCTTATTTATTGTCCTTATGTGCAATGTGATTTAAATACATGACTTAGTATTGTGAATTGCATGACAAATTGTAAATACTTGATTATGTGGAAAACTTGTCTTTTTGGTCGCCAGCGAAACTACCGGGCGAAACTGTAGTGTCGCCCGGTAGCCAGCCGAACTACTCGATCAAAACGTGACCAGAGCTAGTTTCGCATGGCCAGCGAAACTGCCAGCGAAACTAGCCTCTGATATAAATAAACTTAATAAACCCTAGTTTCTCCATTTGCCTCATTTCATCACAAACACACACACACTCCTCTCTGGAACCTGGTCAGCCGAGAAAGTCACCCAAGGACCAAGATCTCAGCCTCTAGACCATCATCTCATCTCATCTATCGATTCTAGAATCAGCCGTGAGTCCCAAAAACCTTTATTTGTGCCTTTTCTATATGTTTCTTCATAAAGCATGCCTAGATCTCTGTGATATGGTTAGATCTTCTGATATGTTGCTTAGGATTGCTAGAACTACCATAAAGTTGACAACTTTGCGTATGAAATCCAGCCATGATAGAGATTTATGCTATTTTAGCCATTTTAGGGTTTTATATGTATTTTGGGTGATTTGATGACAAAATGCATGTTTAAGGTGTTAAAGCTTGCTGATTTATGTTGGTAAATGCCTATGTATGCTAAATAATGAATTGCATGTAAGATCAGAAGCTGTTAGGTTGATTTTTAGGCAAATCCGTATGTTTTTCGCGACCAGCGAAACTGTGTGTTCTCTGGGCGAAATTATCCAGCGAATTTACTTGTTCATTCAGCGACACTGTCGAGCGAAACTATAGTGTCGCTAGCGAAACTGACCCGACCAGCTCGAGCGAAACTACCGAGCGAAATACCGAACGAAAGTTCAAACCAGTTTCCCTGCGAAACTAGGCTAGCGAAACTGCGTCAGCAGTTTCGGGCGAAACTAGCCTAGCGAAACTGTGTCACCGGGCATTGCCTAGCGAAAGTGCTGCCCGTGCACCCAGCGAAACTGCCTAGCGAAACTGTGCTAGCGAAACTAAGACCTGACCTGAAAACCAAACTTGTGAAATTTGCTTAAGTGTTATACCATGACTTACATGATTATGCCATGATGAAACATGCTTGATATCTGAATTATATGAACCCTTGTTTATGATCAACCATCGGTGTCGTGTGTTGGTATGTCGAGTCATAGTTGCAACGTGCTATGTTATGGGCCATAGTGACGTTTAGTGAAGATTAGACACGAAACTAATACTTTAGACCTAAACGTGTTCTAGGTCTTCGTTAAGCAAACATAACTTGGATACTTAGCAAGTGTAGCAGTGCAACCCAAGGTGAGTGTCACTAACCTGTTTACCGTGAGTCCGTTTGGGCCACACCGAACAACTTAACGAAAAACAACGCTGACAAATACATGAGAATTCGGGAATGCTCGGCACCCACTTGATGAACAGAAGTGTTTTTATGGGAAACACTTGTGGACTTAAACAAACTGTTTCTGAAAAGAAAACTGAAAATGATTTTGGGATTCATGAGAACCCAAGGTAAACCGTTTTAATATGGCTAGTGTAGGTTAAAGTCTGAACCATATGATATCACATGTTTTCTAAGGATGCCTTATAACTTAAAAGTCCTCAACTAAATTGTGCCATTAATTGTAAAGCGAGGGGATGTTGGGTAGATCTACTGGAGTTTGACAAACTCCGCCCCGTGGCACGGGGAGTGCACGGAGGAACAATATCAGCCTATTTGACCGTAGTCCCGGGGAGGACACGGGGGAGGCAAAAACCGCGATGACGTAGGTCCGCACCGTACGGGATGGCTCGGCCCCCACAAAATAAGTCAGCTTTGGTACAAACTTCCTTAGAGCATGGAACAACGGATTAGCTACCCGCGATATCGGTTGAGTCCTTTAACTTTACGGAACTAGTACATACCCGATGACGTAGGTCACGGACAAACCATTTATAAACTGAGATTTAATTACGAGCATTGCTTTTCACAAATAAATAACTTGTAAGTATACCTTGGCACGAATTGTGATTATGAGACCGGGCCAATGCATGACAAGCCCACTGTGAACTCACCAACCGTTAGGTTGACACTTGCGTGGTTTAAACTTTTGCAGATCGCTAAGGAGTATCCGCTGGAGGTTGGCATGGCACGAGAAAATATTTATTTTTGTTTAAACTAAACTTGGGAATTTTAAAACAATGTTTATGTAAAGCACGTGGTTAGTGCTAAAATAATATTTTATTCCGCTGCGTTGTATTTGAGACTTTACTTTATAACTGATCTTGAACTAACTCTGATTCATTTAGTATTTGTAACTAGTGGTTGTGAATCCTGGTCTAGCCGCACCCCTTAACGGTATAAACTCCGTTAGTGGTTATTTGGGGGTGTGACAAGTAATGTATACCACATATATGAGGATTTTTTTGGTGTGGTACACATGTGTATCATTAAAAAAACATAAAAAAATGACAGAAATATAACACATATGGTGCGTCTTAGAGAAAACAAATATTAACTCATACTAAAGTATGAGTTTTTTTTTGTGGTACACATGTGTATCACAGAAAAAATAAAAAAATAAAAAAACGTTAACTTTTTGCTTTTTGTTTTTATAGAATTGAAGATAACATAATTATAAGATTTTTGGTGAAAATTTTTAAAAATTATATTAACGTATGAAAAAAGTTATGTTGGTCTTAAGATGGTTTTCGCGTTTTCGCAAAAATATATGCGTTTTCGCATGATCCTTTCCCTATATATATATATATATATATATATATAGGAATGAGAACAATTAATAACCTTGGCTTGGAGCAATAACCAAATAACCACATCCTAGTGACTTGATGAAAAAACAGGTGCTATGGATTGGTGACATGTGGCACTCTTTTTTTTTTCTTTTTTTTTTTAACAGAAAGGGTATAAGGGTATTTTACCCAAAAGAAAAAAGCACCCCCCTCATTATTAAAACGCTTATAACTTTTTTATCCAAAGTCGTTTTTTTATAAAAATTATACCATTGGATTCGTCGTTTTTTTATCTTTAATTCGGATGTGGTCCCGACTGTTTTCGAAAGTTTTTTTTCAAACGTCCGTATTAACATCAATGCTACAGAAAAAAGGCACCGGTGCTACCCAAAAAAGGCATCAGTGCTACTTTTTGTAACATTACATGTCAGTACAGACGTTTGAAAAAAAGTGTTAAAAAATGTCGGGACCACATCTGAATTAAAGATAAAAATGCGACGAGTCCAACGGTATTTTTTTTATAAAAAACCCACATCGGATAAAAAAGTTATAGTCGTTTTAAAATGGAGGGGGTACTTTATTGGTTGAGTTAAATGACTAAAATACCCTTTCTGGAAAAGGAGGGAGAGGGACACTTGTCATAATTTTGGTGGTTCAAATGAGTTATTTGGTTATTGCTCCAAGCAAGGGTTAGAGCATTCACATTGGATTCTTTATCCTTATCCCTATAAATCATTACTTTTTCTCTCTCTTTCACTCACAACCACAATTAAATAATACTTTTTATACCTTTATCATTACATTTTCTCTCTCTTCAAACCTTAAATTTTAACAATTCACCAAATTTTTCCTTAAATATAGGGATTCACTAAATTTATCCTCAAATATTTCTCTCTCCTCTACTCACAACCACTCACAACTACACCTTAAATTTTACAGTTTACACACACACCAATTATAGGGAATCCATTGTGAATGCTCTAAATTAATAGTTCCACACCCTATATATATATATATATATATATATATATATATATATAGTGAGAAGTTCATTGTAGACCCCTTAGAAAGTGTAGACCCCATAGACCCCCTTTTTAACCCTTAGATCATTTAATCTTACGGCTAAGATTGGTTTCCGAAGTTAATGAGATTTGTAAAGGAAATCACGCACAGGGGCTATTAAGTATTTTCGCAATGCATCTTTAGATCCGCTTAAATCTATCTTCTATTTTCCTTTTCTCTGGATTCCTCCGAAGTCCGATCGTCATTTATCCCAATTCATCTTCTTCGAGGGATTTTCTCTCCGATTGTTCTTCTGATCATCAACGTAAGTGTTTAATGGCTTTTAATTTTGTTGTTCTCCATTATTATGAACAATCTATATTTTAGTTTTCGTTTTTTAATGTTTTCGATTCTGATAAACAATCCGTCTTTTAGGCTTTTCGACTCTGATGAACAATCCTTTTTTAGAGTTTCCGATTTTGATGATCAGTTGGTTCAAAATCTCATTTTCTTAGTAACAATCGGTTCAGAAATCTCCGTTGTCTTTAATATGGGTTAAAAAAATTGTTTATTTTTAGTCGAAGAAGTTGATTCGGAAAGTTAAAGATGATACAAGCATATGAAGATGATCAAAAATCTCCTTTGGTTTTCCTTATATGTATTTATTCAATTTTCGATTGATTCAGCCTTCGATTGTATGTATTAATGTTTTGTAAGTTTAAATGTTGAATTCTTCTACTTGAATTTTTGTTTTTATCTATTCATTAATTATAATACAAGCTTTCTGTATTGATAAACGTGATTAATACTTTTAAAATGATGTATTTTATGGGTGAAATAAGTGTATTTCGTATAATCGTATGTGAAATAAGCATATTTCGTATGTGAAATAATTGATTTGTATTACCTTGATAAAGAACTTTTTTCTTTGTTGTGTCGTTGACTTGATTTATTCCAAAGGAAATTTTAATGTTATGTGGAATGTAGGGTATAACACCTTCACAGTTTTATGGTGGAAATATTGAAACAAGCTATTAACTTTGCAAGATTTATAAACAATTTGTGTACAAACACAAGCCAATAGTTAACGTTTCTGACGACGATGACCTTCGCTTGTGCAGTCGCTTGTGGAGTCGGGTCTGTATGATTCAGAACCATGTTGTGACAACTCACAACAATTTTATCATTTTTAGTTGTAACTTACTTCATTTGTGGTAGAAGGAAGGAGATATGTTATGGTTTGGGACATGGATTGGTGTTCATACCATCTGTGTCATGGGGAACAAGGGGCCAAATTGACACGGTAACTCAATTAAGGAGCAAGGATGCGACCGTGCAATTTGAGACTCCGGGTGCTTTCTTTCAATTCAAGTCGTATAAGACAAAAGAAGGCGCTACTCATTTTGGAGTCATTACCATCACTTATTATGCAGCTCCAACAAGGCTTCAAGAATCCATATATGGTTGCCTTTCACATATTTTTGCCCATCAAAAACATGTGTGATTTGCTTTAAAATATATTAAACTAAGTAAGCCCTTAATCTTGATTATACAGCTACCTAGATTGTTCTCATTTTGATAGTGAGTTTAAATTTGCAGTGAGTTTTGAAGACAGAGTTTTATATAAAATTTGGTTAATGTAGTTGTTTAAAACTCAATATAACTTCTTTAATTTTGTCTTTCAGTGAGCTTTATTGTGTAGCGAGTTATTATTTTCTGTAGTGAGTTTTAAAACTCAATGTTTTAAACTCAGTAGTTACTTTAGTTTGCAATGAGTCTTATACATAAATTGCAATGAGTTTTCTTTCAAGTAAGTAACTGATGTAGAACATTATGACTTTTATAAGTCAACTTAAAATTACAACTCAAGTTAAAATTAACTCAAGTTAAAACTCAACAGTGAATTTTAAAACTCACTATCGAAGGGAGTTTTTTCTGGAGTGAGTTTTAAATTTCAAGAGTGAGTTTTAATTAAGAAACTCAACAGTAAGTTTTAAAGCTCAAGGTTTTAGTGAGTTGTAAGATAGTTGATTAAAACTTAAGTTTTTCTGTAGTGAGTTTCAAATACGACAGTGAGTTTTAAAATTAACTGTTGAGTTTTATAGAAGAATGAGTTTTAAAAACAGTAACAGTGAGTTTTAAATATAACAGTGAGTTTTATAATTTGTAGTGAGTTTTGGAAGAAAAAAAGAGTTTTATATATAAAATTGGTTTATTGGATTTTAATAATCCCAAGTTTAACATATTGGCAAATAATAATCCCAAGTTTAACATTTACTCCCACCAGTCCCAACTTTAATCTTATTTACTGTCACCAGTCCCGCGTGTCATGCCAAATAAAACGGTCACATGTTCAAGCAAATATAAAAGTCTCGGTAACCTTAATTTTAAGGTTTGTAGCTATGTCCAAATATAACAGGAACATGCGATAACGAGTACAAAGGAATCTATCCTATCGCATGTAAACAATTCCAATAAAACAATACAATGCAATTTAACAATAATCAATGCAACGGTATAAAACTAATCGATAAAACATACGACTGAAGCGGTTTGGTAATCAAATCCAATAATGACACTTGAAGCAATAAAATATGAGCTTAAATGAAATAACTAAACCACGAGAAAAAGGTCGAGAAAACCGCACCTTAGCTTATAAGCAAGAAGCACACAATAAACTCAATGATGTTCCTAATAGTAATCGTCATTCTTATTAATCACCAAAGATTACATCCCTATATATATAAATATAAGATACAAAGAGGCCCCTATACAATATACGTATATACATAATAATACAACTAATACGCCCCCACAGTTGGAGCGGTAGGAGAACGAATGCTCAAACTGTCTCTAAAGCTCTGAAACAAAGGGCGAGGTAAGCCTTTGGTGAAGATATCAGCAAACTGGTAAGCAGAAGGCACATGCAAAACGCGAATATGACCCAAACGAACCTTTTCACGAACAAAATGGATGTCGATCTCGACATGTTTGGTTCGTTGGTGCTGAACTGGATTACCCGATAAGTACACAGCGGAAACATTATCACAATAAACGACCGTAGCCGAGCGAAGAGGAACATGAAGCTCAAGGAGCAGATTGCGCAACCAACTAACCTCAGCAACCGCGTTGGCAACAGCGCGGTACTCAGCTTCAGCACTAGACCTGGAGATAGTAGTCTGACGCTTTGACGACCAAGATAATAAATTATCCCCCATAAAAACACAATATCCAGACGTCGAGCGTCGAGAATCCGGACACCCACCCCAATCCGCATCAGAATAAGCCGTTAGGGACGGGGTCGAGCAAGGAGAAAGCCGGATGCCGTAGTCCAGTGAACCCTGTAGATAGCGCAAGATGCGCTTCATAAACTGAAAGTGAGGCTCTCTAGGTGCGTGCATGAATAGACAAACCTGTTGTACCGCATAGGTAATGTCGGGCCTGGTAAAAGTAAGATACTGTAGAGCACCAGCCAGGCTACGATAAAGGCTGCCATCGGGTAATAAATCGCCATCAGTGGCGCTCAATTTAGAACCAGCATCAACAGGTGTAGCCGAAGGCTTGCATGAACTCATAGACGCCCGTTGAATAATTTCACGAGCATACTGCGACTGATGTAAGAAGAGACCAGATGAGTCACGTGTGACCGTAATGCCCAAAAAATGATGCAGCGAGCCAAGATCAGTCATAGCAAATTCCTGCGACATAGAGGCAATCAAGTGCCTCAGAAAACCATCATCCGAAGCTGTGAGCACAATATCATCAACATATAAAAGCAAATAAGCAGTGTGTATGCCGTGGCGATACACAAATAACGAAGTGTCGCATAGACTACTCTTGAATCCCAGATGCAACAAGTAAGTAGAAAATCGGGTGTACCACGCCCGAGGGGCCTGCTTAAGCCCATACAACGACCGTTTAAGTCGACACACATAATCAGGAGCTCGCTGATCAGTGAAACCTGGTGGTTGATGCATAAAAACAGTCTCTGCCAGATCCCCGTGCAAAAATGCATTTTTAACGTCAAGTTGATGAATTGGCCAATTACGGGAGACCGCAAGAGACAACACTGTACGTATCGTGGCAGGTTTAACCACAGGGCTAAAAGTCTCAGTACAATCAACGCCTACAGTCTGAGACTTGCCATTAACCACCAGCCGCGCTTTGTAGCGCTCGAGAGACCCGTCAGATTTGAACTTGTGACGGAACAACCACATGCACCTAATTACCGGTTGTCCAGTAGGTCTCGGAACCAGTTCCCAAGTATCATTATCCTGCAATGCTTTAAATTCGTTTTCCATGGCTTCACGCCAATAGGGATCGGTTAGGGCTTTGGTGTAGGATGTGGGAACGGGGGAGATAGGCGGGGTGGAGTCGGTATGAAGATTCAGGCGAGTGACGGGTTTAGAGATGCCGGACTTGGCACGAGTGTGCATGGGATGGGTGTTTACGGTTGACGGGGGGGGGGGGGAGGTGGAGGCTGTGGGATAGTGGTCGTCGTAGGCTGGGACGACGCTGGGCTGTGGGGCAGGCTCGACGATGGGGGGTGTTGGGCAGAATTGGATGGTGGGGTGGGCTGGGTGGATTGGTGGGCCGTAGTAGGGGTTGGGGGATTGGTGGGCCGGTAGCAGGGGATTGTGAGGGGTTGGGATGGGCCGGTTTGAGGAACCGACGAGGGAGAGGGGATGACAGCAGGGGTGTCATCGGGCAGTGGTGGGGTGGTTGATAAGAGAAGGTCGGGATATGGAAAGATACGTTCATCGAAGATGACGTGTCGGGAGATGTGGACCCGACCGGTAAGAGGGTCATAACACCGATATCCGCGAAATGTGTTTGGGTACCCGAGAAAAATGCATCTCACCGAACGGGGTTGGAGTTTATTTGTTTGAGTGGCGGAGAGATTGGGGTAACAAATGCAACCAAAAGCTCGTAGGTGATCATAGGTGGGGTGACGACGGTATAAGGCAAACGCCGGGGTAGAAAAGTTCAAGCGTTTGACGGGGAGTATGTTATGGAGATAAGCGGCAGTGTGAAGGGCCTCCACCCAAAAGGGTGGGGGGAGGCGCGCTTGGGTTAAGAGAGCTCGTATGATGTCGTTTAAACGACGAAGCATACGTTCCGCCTTGCCATTTTGGGATGATGTTTGAGGGCACGCAAAGCGGAAAACAAGGCCGTTAGTTTGAGCAAATGAATGAAAGGCCCGATTGTCGAATTCACCACCTAGATCACACTGAAAAGATTTAATGTTGATATTGAATTGCGTTTGTATGAGTTTGTGAAATTTGACAAAAGTGGGGTAGGTTTCGGATTTAAACTTCAACGGGTATACCCAAACATAATTGCTAAAGTTGTCAATTAAGACCATATAGTATTTATAACCGGTTTTACTGAGGACGGGTGACGTCCAAAGATCACAATGTATAATATCAAAAACCGAAAAAGTGGTAGAGACAGAATCATTAAATGGCAAACGTTTACTATTCGAAACTTGGCAAACATGACAAACGTGAGACGATTCGTCTTTATTACATGAAATAAAATTACTAGAAGATAAAAAATTCAAAACTTGAGCTCCAGGGTGCCCAAGACGGTTGTGCCATAATTGATGAGACCGAGTGGAAACAAAAGCAAAAGTGGAGGTGGCAGGGGCGGTGAATGGATAGAGATCCCCGGAGCTATTGTGGCGGGAAAGGTGCTGTCCAGTCTTGAGATCCTTCAAGGTAAAACCAAACGGGTCAAATTCAATAGAAACCTGGTTATCACGAGTAAATTGACGGACAGAAAGAAGATTTTTAATAATAGAAGGGGCAAAAAGGACATTTTTGAGGGAATAGGTGTGGTTAGGTAGGTTGTGTAAAGCATTACCCGATCCCTGAATTGGTATTGTGTTACCATTTCCAACAAAAATATCGCGAATTGCAGAACGTGATAAAGGGAACTGAAAAATACCTGGATTTGCAGTGAGGTGGGAGGAGGCGCCGGTGTCCATGTACCAGGTCGGATCAGGTGTATAAAGGTTCGGTGTCGCCATAGCATGACCGATGTCGGTGGGGTTCAACGCATCATAGTTAGTAGGCATGGAGGTGGCGAAATTGGCACTAGGGTGTTGGGTTGGGTTATGGGACGGTTGGGCTGGAGGATACGGTTGCTGGGCCGTAGGGTAATAAGGATGTGGGTTGTTGGGCCAAGGGGGAGATGGGCCAAATTGGGTGTATTGTGGGTTTTGGGTGTAGGCCGATGTGGCTGGGGGTGGAGGGTGGTACGGCTGGGAGGGGTAGGGGTAGGGGGTGGGGTAGGATATGGAGGGGGTAGTATGTGAATCGACCCCCACGGTTTTGGTTCGAACGACCCCCACGGTTGTTGTAGTTGCGACGCCCCCGTCCCCGATAAGTGTTACGGTTTTGGTATTGAGGTTGGGTGTATTGGTGCGGATTATTTTGGGGAGGAGTAGGGTTCGGTTGTGGTTGGGAGGGCGGGTTGGTATTAGCGACAAAAACATTAGTGTTAGTGTTTTGTCGACCCGCGATGCGTTGAACCTCGAGAAGAACCTTGTTGCGCGCCTCATCCCATGACGGAGACGATTGATTGATGAAGGAGGCCACGGTGTCATATTCTGCAGGAAGACCGCGAACAAGTTGCAGGACTTTGCGATCTTCATCAACCGTCCGTCCGATATCATTTAGTTGCTCTGCCAAATCATGAATCTTCTGAAAATAAGCATCCATAGATGCACATGAGGATAAAGTCAGAGTAGTAAATTCCTGTTCAAGAGCAGCAGCACGTG
>JBCNJP010011321.1:0-17142 GCA_039602395.1 Deinandra increscens subsp. villosa
CAAACCAACCATCACTAGAAGGCCTTCCGCGAAGGTTTTACAAGGAGTGGGATGGTCGGAAAGGCGTTTGAGCAGCCCAGCATCAAAGCCGGTCTTAGGGGGTGGATCGTTGATGAGCGTGTCATCAGGAAGAAGGGGAAGTACCTCGGGAAGAAAATCAGAGGAAACGAAAAAATAGCTATCTTTCCAATTGTGAAGGCAGTTGAGTATGGAATCAGTACAAGACGGGTACTTAGGGGCGCGACGCTTCTCAAAAGTTAACCAACTACCATCACGCCGGAATTTGTAGAACCGCCGGAAAAGAGGCACCGACGGATCTCCGGCAACGGCTTTGCATGCCACCTCAAAATGAACGATTTTAAGAAAAGCAAGAGGATGAACTTGCGAAAAATGACATTTGTAAAAACGCAAAACAGACACAAGGAAAGAAGACAAGGGGTACCGAACATTACACTGACGGAAAGTAGCAGTGTAAATTGTTACCCGATCAGCGACGGCCACGGCCCGCTCCTCCGGCAGGGGCAACCGTGGGTTCAAACGATCAGGAATGCCAAAGTCGGCAACAAAAGAGCTTAGATCGTCGGCCGTCATAACAGATGGGACAGATAAAAGATCTACCCGAGCCATGAAAAAAGTAGAAAAAGAAAAGGAGAGCTAACCTGCAAGGAGAAAAAAACGATAATGGCGGAAAAAACCCAATCGGCAGTCGTTTGGAGAGGGAGAAGAGATTGCAATTAAGTGCAATCTCGAATTTAAAGAAGTTAAATGGGCCGAAAGTCGCGGCAGAAACCGCCACGTGACGGACAAGACGCGCAGTAAAACCCTGGCCACAAGTCGTGGGTCCAGCTGTAACCGCCCAGGGGTAAAGCGGTAAAAACAGCAACCGGCGATAAGACAGCCTTTTATTGGAGCATCTTTTTAGTAAAACGTGGGCCAGAAAAAGGTAAGCAAATTAAGCCCACCCCTTTTTTCACTTAGGACCTCAAAAGGGCTGGACTTGGGGGGACTTATTAGGTTATACCCCCAGAAGGCCATTCGTAAGGGCCTCGAATAACAGAAGGGCTACGAAGAAGCACCTCCGACGCGACGGGCTATGTAGAAGCTCTTGCCCTCGATGACGGGCCAAGGATACCATCTTGGGTATCATCATGGCGGAAGGGATAAGACGAACTCGGCAAAGAGAATGAGCAAGTAAGTGTAGGGGATCTAGCCGACAAGAAGGACAGGCAGGTACGAGGAGGTACGATGGGACAGGTGACGTGATTAGCATCTCTGCAGAATCCAGCCTGTTTCTCGGCGCTCGAAGCTCCTGCAGCCCCATCAGGCATTTAATGCGGGGAAAGGAGACGTGAAAGGCAAAATGACCGTTTCACCCTCGCAAGCCACTATATAAGCACGACTTAGCCAAACGGGTAAAGGATCCGAATTCTCACTAACACTTTCTTTACTTACTCGATATCTCTCCTCAAACATACACTTACTCTCACGCCGGAGTGTTGTCACGAAGACCCCCTTCGGGGCCCTTCGTGTCAAGGCTAACGGTGCTGCTGTTTTGCAGGAACCTTCACAAGGCCCATCCACGTGTAGCTAACCTCCGATAATCCTACCCCGGGATTCTGGGACGCAACACTTAAGTTACACACTCACGCTGAATGATGAAGAACTTGAAGTATACAAAACTACAATTTAGTTTGTTTTGAATAAATATAGTTTGATTAAAACTTATATTGATGTTTTTCCAGATAATTGTAATTTGTTTAAGACTTTATTGAAGTGTTTTTTGACATTGTCGTGTTTGAAAGTTTTTAATATGTATATTATAAATTTACAGGTTTGAATAGTCAATCCGATTCGACTTTGATCGGTTAAACCTTTTTTTAACACAAGTCCGGTCCAGTTTCAAAACATTAATTCCTACAAACATTAATAACATTAATACCGTTATAATACAAAAGAAAACATATAAAATCTAGAGCCATATGATAACTTAGGATATCTTCAATATACAATAAATATAATTTTGTTCTTAGTTTTCAAAATAGATCCACGTTAAATTTTAGAGAATTGTTTTGTGCAAAATGGTTTGATCTAAATTATCATTTTGTTCCAAACTCTGAAATTTTGTCTGTGAGACACCGTACTTTGTATTTTTTTTAATTTCATTTTATATACATATGACAATAAGTATTTATAATATATTAGTTTTACAAGATACTATTAAGGTTGTCCATAATTTATAAAATAATAACTTTTTCTAGAATACTATTTATATAAAATATGATACATTTAATTCACATAGGGTGGCACATGAAATCATTAAACTTTTTACATAAAATTATGTCACATAAAATCATAAAACACTCTACATAAAATAATGAAATCATAAAACGTATAATTTGCATGAATCATAAATCCTGCACGTTGATCATGCTTGTTTAATTAACAGGTTAACCAAATAATTCCCGATGTTTATTGCTTGATAATAAATGAAATTATCCGAATTATCAAAACGGGTCGGGTTCCCGCTACAGATATTTGACGGATCATGTCACAGTAGGCAACAAAAATGGATGTGACGAGGTTTTTTTGAGCTATTGTTCAGCTCATGCCGGACATGCGGTGGTCAGCTGTTACTAATAGATTAGTGATATGTGACAACCTCATAATAAAGGTCATTTACACAACATTCCAATGACATACAGGTACTGTGTGAATGGCGATATCTCGAACGAATCAAGGACCATTTCTGTCACCATATTTAACCAACTCGTGGCATCAATACTTGGGATGTCATGCAACGACATGGTGAGAGTTCACGGGCACAATGATGCCATAAATATCCTCCAACCAATAGAGATGCTTAAAGATCAACGAAAGATTTACCAACTAAACAATGACAGCAAAGATTTCAATGAAAATATAAGGTTTGCAGTGAATCGTATTTTCAAAGCGGAGTGGGGTGGGGTGGGGTGGGGGTGGGGTGGGGGTGGGGGGGGGGGAGCAACAAAAGACACTTTCAGTGATGAGTATTAACACAATGATGCAACGACGCACTAGGAAATCGTAAGAGTAATTTTTTTAATTTTAAATATAGCAACACTGTACGCGTCGTTTTAAAGATAAAAAACATTCGTTGTTATGGTGTAATTTAAAAAAAAATATCGTATGTAAGAGTTATGAAGGGTTGAAAAAAATGGGGGAATTAGATAAAAATTCAACAAAAATGGCTAAAACAAAAAATACCCCTCCATCATTTTTTTTTTCTCAATCAATTTAATTTCAACCATTAATTAGAAAATATAATAATGACTTCAAGTTCTTCTTAAATTTATCATACTTATTATTATATCATCACTATGGAAAATAGGGTAATAAAAAAATATGACATATGTCTAAATTCTATCTTAAAAATACCATAAATTATATGATATTGTACTATGTACCTCCCCCAACGATTGTCGATAGGTTATTAACAACTTTTCAACTTCTCATAACTCTCACAACAATTCAACTTATACTTTCACTCCTTTGGATCAAAACAGCCTGACGAGAAGGCATGTGTTAGCGGGCCCGACGACAAAACATGCTTGTTTCGACTGACTCTACGACAATAATCGATCAGTACTTTAATGTGCACGTGCCTAGACTCGTGACCACATGTGTCACCCCTCAAATGTCCTTGACAACCTTTCTAGGACCCATTTCAATTATTGTACTATGTACCTCCCCTAACTATGGTTCTCTAATCATCAAGGGAGGATGGGGATGACCTCGGGTTCGTCCTCGAATTGCTGCTAGGTTTTGACGGCTACATCGTTGTCATCCGCATGAGTTTGTATGGCGGGTTCAGGCCATGGGTATTATAACCTGCTTGAAACTTGAATGTTGAAAGTGAGAGGACCACTTGAATGTTGAAAGTGAGAGGACCGTTGAAACGTCATTTTTTCATTAAAGAAGGACTAATTTTTTAACACTATAGATGTACGTCCCTTTCATTTTCATATAAAAAGTTACTATCATCTTCCACCCGCAAGCTTATAGACCTAGAGTTCGTTCGAGTGAACTGACTTGGCCCCAATCGTTTCAATATCAACAACCGAGTCTATCCTCAAATGCTTTATTATCAATAGGAGTCCACAACACTACCCCTCTCAAGTGTCATCAAACATGTTAATTCAAATTGCAGCAGGACAATTCGTTTTTTCATAATCCGAACTTAACTCATTTCAATTACGGGTTTTTACGGTCCGATTTGTATAGTTTTTAGGTCAAGTTGTAGCGAGACTGTTAGTAATGGTTTTTGAAATACTGTAAAACCAAAACTAAACCATTGAACTTTGAACCCAAACCTGAACCGTTGGCAACAATTTGACTTTGATTTGATTTCATGTTTGGGCGGACACTTATTGAGTTGCTCGCTGACTATGTTTACGGTTGATTTCTCCAACGCGTTTAACGTAGTGGATAGATCGGCCTTACTCCGGAAGTGCGATTAAGGTGCCCGTCTATATCTCCATGGGTCGACTTTCTCTACGGTCAGTCTGCGCGGCTATACTTAGGGGGAGATCATATTTGGGCCACTACTGGGGTGCAACATGGAGACCCTTTGGGCCCTCTCCTGTTTGCCCTTGTTCTTCACCCCTTTGCGCACCAGATTCGAGAAAATTGTCGTCTCCTCCTCCACGCGTGGTACCTTGATGATGTCACTCTCATTAGGGATTCCGAGGAAGTGGCCAAAGCTTTGCAGATTATTTCGGAGACCGGCCCCTCCCTGGGCTTGCAACTCAATATCAAGAAGACTGAGCTGTTCTGGCCGTCTTGCGATGGGAGAAAGAATCGGTCGGGCCTCTTCCCCTCGGGCATCAGTAGGCCGGCCCTAGGGGTAAAGCTCCTTGGAGGGGCAGTCAGTAGGGATGGTGGGTTCATTGAGGGGTTGGCGTTTAAGAGGGCTTCTAACGCTGCCGCTCTAATGCACCTCCTTCCCAAGATTCGGGACCCGCAATGCGAACTCCTCCTGCTTCGCTCTTGCATGGGTGTTGCCAAGCTCTTTTTCGGCCTGCCGACCTGTCCCCCCGCCCACATGCAAGGGGCGGCCTCCTGCTTTGATCAGACCCTGCGCGAGATAGTTGAAAACATTGTGGTCTGTGGAGGGGCTTATGTTGGGGACCTTCAGTGGCGGCTCGCTTCCCTGCCTATCCGGCACGGAGGGCTCGGGGTTTCTTCGGCTATGGAGGCCTCGTCTTATGCATTTGTAGCGTCCAGGGCCCAATCCTGGGGGCTGCAGGACCACATCTTGCGGGAGAGCGGGGTCTGTGGCATGGACTCGGATTATACTTTCGCTCTGGCGGCCCTGCGTGACATCGTAACGGGTTTTGATCTTAGCGGTTTCTCTGACAAGGACACCGCCCCCCCCCCCCCCCCCAAGACCCCAACATGTTTTGGTGAATGCCCTTTCCAGCAAAATCGTGTTGGATATGGAAACCCGGTTTAATATGAATGCCAGGCAAAAAGCGGTGTGGAGCTGTCTTCGTCAACCACATGCCCAAGATTTCCTCCATGCTTGTAACAGCCCAGACCCGTCGCACCAAGATATTGTCCGCTTTGGCAGCCGGAATGCCCTCAGGCATCCGTCCCTGACGGATTTAAAAGGCGTCTTGGTGGGGGAGGTATCCACACCCTTATAAAGGCATGCTTAGTTCTCCTCCCCACCAATATGGGATGTTACAATCCTCCCCCCTTAGGGGACCAACGTCCTCGCTGGCACACTGGCCGACGACCGGCTCTGATACCAACTGTAACAGCACAGACCCGTCGCACCAAGATATTGTCCGCTTTGGTAGCCGGCATGCCCTCAGGCATCCGTCCCTCACGGATTTAAAACGCGTCTTGGTGGGGGAGGTATCCACACCCTTATAAAGGCATGCTTAGTTCTCCTCCCCACCAATGTGGGATGTTACAATGCTCTCCCCATTGACGGGCTCGGGCAGCGCATGTCGTCGGTCGAATACCGATCTATCCTCAAGTACCCGCTTATGATACCCCTCTTTCCCGCGGACGAGAAATGCCCTGTTTGCCGCAAGGTGTGTTTGGACTCATTTGGGGAGCACGCGGTTCACTGTAAAGATCTCCCGGGGTTCAAGTACCGTCGTGACTGGGTCCGGGATGTGCTATTTGACATTTTCAGAAAGGATGGGATTTCAGCCAAGAAGGAAGCCCCCGTCAATTTCTTAACTGACCCAAAAGAGGGGCGTTCGACCCTTAGACCGGCGGACATCCTGGTGTTCGGGTGGTTAAGGGGGAAGCACGCTTGCATCGATCTAACTGGGGTCTCTCCCCTTGTGGGCTTTGGCTCTGGAGTTTTCACGGCGGGGCAAGCTGCTGCTAAGGCGGCTGCGGGTAAGGTGGACAAGCACGAGAAGGCATGTCTCGAGAATCAGCATGTGTTTGTCCCCTTTGCTTTTGACACGTTCGGGCACCTCGCGGCAGAGGTTGCGGACACGCTCGGGCGGATCCAGAAGGTTATGCATGGACATATAGTGACTCCTAGAGCTAAGAAACTCGTTTTTATCCGCTTAGGTTTTTTGCTATTCAAAAAGGGCTTGCGGCGCAGCTTGTTGCCCGCTTGCCCCGTATGTCGGACTGAGTTGTACCCTTTATTTTGGTTGTTAATGTAAAGTTAAATTCTAAATTGAAAAAAAAAAAAACTAGTAGTCTAAATCAAACCTTGAAATATATAAAAAAATATTGTCTAAAATTAAAACATCGGAGGCGGATAACTATAGAAACTCAAATGAAGGTTTCTCAAGCAAGTTACCCGACTTAAAGGAAGACTCAACATCAACAAGGCCCCCACGTAAAGAGAAGAAAGTGGCCAAGTCATCAAGAAAAGGTAAGTAAAGTTTGATGGAGATTATATCCGACTACAAAATGTTTATTAACTGCATGAAGGTCTCGCTGAACCATTCTTGAAAATCATCCATCAACACAAACTCAATATAGCGGAAAAATATGGTTAACCTTGCGATTTTTAGTATTTCATATTTTTATTTTTAGTCATTTTGTTTAATTTTTGAACTTTGTTTCTAAAAATTTTAGTTTTTTTTTCATGAACATTGATACTTTATTAAAATAACTCATCTAGTAAGAAACTAGACATGAACATCCAAATATACCAACTGACACAAAAGAGCAGACCATAAAAAATGAACATGACAAAAAATAAAATACATGAAAAAAAAAACAATACGTGACAAAACAAAAAAGAAGTCTTGAAGTAAACAACTCCCAAGGACCAACTCGAAGACCCGTTGCACTATACCACATATGCAAATCGGCCTAACCGACTTCTACTACCTTACACAGCCGCTTGAACTCTAAATAACCAAACCATTTATGTTACCAATAACTTTAATCCAGCCCTTTAACACAACAATTAACCATACATTATCTTTTTCGTTATTAATTGGTCTCTATATCCTTAAATTAGTTAAGGAATAATTCGATCTACTTGCACAACTAAGTAAAAGAGAAGACCCAGGCAACGGCTTAGCGAAACACAGGCAACAGCGTATCTCTGGATAAAACATCGGGCAAAGATCGACGTGGATTGGGAGAGCTGGATACTGTTTAGTTTCCATATGTAATTTAATCTTTATTTTTTTCCTTGGGTTTTCTTCATTTTGTTTTTCTGTTTGTTAAACTTTTGTCTCTTCTAGCCCCTGGCTAGTGTTTTATAAAAAGCTGCCGTACAAAAAAAATAAAAAAAAGTAATCCCTCATGGATATTTGTAATGCCAATTAATATCTGATTATGAAACTTAAGTTGGAAACAGTAACATGTATTTCACCTTTTTCAAGACACAGAACGTTGGGATCAGAAACATGTATTTCACATTTAGACCCTCCGCATCAATGGGTACGTGGCCTACGTGGCCTTCACGTACGTACCAGTGTATTGATGTGGGAATTGCTTTTTGTTTTGTACGTACGTAACCACGTACATGTACGTACGTGGTGTTTATTTTTTTTTTAATTTTTTTTTCTTTTTCCTCTCACATAATATTAAATAATATTATTTTAATATGATGGTATGTGGGGAAGTACGGGTATTTTATTGATGTGGAAAAAAGTGGGTTTTGTGGTATGTGGGAAAAACGTGACGTGGCAGACGTATGTACCTCGTATGTACCTCAACCGATGTGGGTGGTCTTAGGCTATGTGTAGTCATAATGCCTCATCATGGGGCATTATGTGACATGTGGCAGTGACGTGGCAAAAGGGGGGTTATGGGGGATGATTGTGTAGTCATAAAGCCCTTATAATGATTACTTCAATTATTAATTTTTTTATTTAACTAAAATCAAATAAAGAAATTAAAAAAATATATTTTTTATTTCTAAAAATAGAAATACAACTAGAAATACAATATAGTGAAAAAAAAACTAGTCATCGTCCGGTACGTCATCATATGCTTCATCTTCATCACTTTCATCATCCTCATCGTCACTATCATCACCTCCATCGTCGTCATCATCATCACTTTCATCGTCGTCGTCGTCATCATCGTCCGCATCGTCGTTGTTTTCGGGTTGAGGTTAGGGGCATTTGGATTGCGGTACGTAGGGGTTTCCGAAACGTCTTGCAAACGTTTTCGGATTGCGGTACGTAGGGGTTTCCGAAAAGTAGTCATTCATCAACCGGTTGTTCGCCACTTCACGATCACGGTCAACACGTGTTCTTCGAAAAACCGGTCGTGGGACGGAGCTCGAAGCCACCAACTCGTTTACAACTTTGACACATGCCGAAATTACCTCATCCTCTTCTTCGTCGTTGAAGTTCCAGAGGTATGAGGATGATGATGACACCGGTGAACCCATTTTGTTGTGTGATTTAAAAGAAAAGAATGTGTAGAAGAAGAGAAGAGAGTGTAGTTTTTTTGAAATGGAAGATATATATATATATATATATATATATATATATATATAGGTTTAGGGTAAAATACATCAAGCAAAAACGCTACATCCATTGCGGATTGATCTGGGGCGTCCATCAAGATCATCCAACAGCCATGATCTATGGTGTTTCCGCCTATGGTGTTATTTTTTCCCCACCGAAAACGCCATAGGCGAAAACACCATAGATCTTGGTTGTTGGATGATCTTGATGGACGCCCCAGATCAATCCGTAATGGATGTAGGCTTTTTATGTGATGTAGCCTAACTCTCCTCTATATATATATATATATATATATATATATATATATATATATATATATAGTATATGATGGATAAAAAGAAAAAAAAATTAAATGTGGTCAACTAGCCGTTCAACGGCTAGTTTGAAATAGGTGGAATTTTTTGGGCGTGATGTGGGTAACGCCAGCGACAAAATCTTGCAACATAGCGCCCCGGGGGGTGCCCAGGGGCGCTATGAGGGGCGCCATAGTGGGTGTTTTGAGGCTATAACGCCCGATTACACATAGCCTTATATTGTTTGACTTGCACATTTATTTATTTATTTATTTATTTATTATTTTTTTTGGAACGGCCATAATATAAAAGCAAGCACCCTAGCAAGGCGCTAGGGGCAAACAAGAAGACATTACAAAGAAAAAGACGACCATTCCGCCCACTTGACGGAACGATCTTTACAACGATTTACATACCAAATATAACTCCAATTCTTAATTTCTAAGATCACCCTAAGGATGGAAGGGGTTCTTTGCTTGAAGATCGCGTCATTCCTTTCCAACCATATACACCATAAACCGGTAAGGAGAATAATCATGATCATAGTTCTCTTTCTAGGATGAAGGTTTCCTTGCTTATGAAGAGAAACAATATCTGACACCGAAAAGGCAATAAATTGGGGGATTTTACACCATTGAGCAATGACTTGCCACACCGTCTCGGAAAAACCACATCCCGTGAAGATGTGTGAAACAGTCTCCGGAGCCTCATTGCACAGAACGCAGTACTCATTGATGATCGGAACCCCCCTCCTTATTAACCCGTCTTTGGTAGGAAGCCTCTCGAGAATCGCCCTCCAAGCAACGAGATTGACTTTAACCGGGACCACTTTCTTCCATTCCAACGGGAACTCATTATGATTCGCGAAAGAACCAGAGATGAGATCACAAAGATTTTTAACCGAAAAATCGCCCGAGACGTCTCCTTCCCACCTCCAAGAACCGTTAACTTGCACAAGAAGATCTTGAAGAGTGATGCGAATTAGGGATTGTCAACTCAAGATCTATCGATGGATGAGTTGTGTTAGCGATTGGAGATTGAATGAGCAGAATCAATCTCGAAATACAGCTAACGATTGAAAGAATCAATCAAATTGAGAGGGAAAATCAGTTTATTGATAACAAGAATCGAATGCTGTTTAGTTCGTTACAGACTCTTCTATATACACAACTGATTGACACATTGACCCCTCATCTTTCTAAAATGACAGATTTGACCCCTGTACATTATTTCGTAACAATACCCTCTCCTTAAGCAGAGACTTGACCCCAAGGCTCAAAATTGGGAAACCAAGCCATGATTAAAGCAGCTTCCTCCCACGTAGCATCTTCAGGAGGTGAATTCAACCATTTGACCAACCAATGCACCACTAAACGATTATGCCTCTTTGACACTTTCTTGTCTAAAACACATTCAGGTTCACGAACTCCTGATTGTGTAGAATCACCAACAGTAGAATGAACAGGTGGAATTGGACCATAATACTTTTTGAGCATCGAAACATGTACAGTAGGATGTATGGCAGCTGTGTCAGGTAGCTGTAAAGTATATGCTACTTTACCCACTCTAGCAACCACTGGGTAAGGACCATAGAATTTAGCACTGAGTTTCTGATTAAGCCGAGAAGCTACTGATTGTTGGCGATAAGGAATCAACTTCAAATAAACCCAACTCCCCACCTCAAACTCCCTATCAGTGCGATGTCTATCGGATAATTGCTTCATCCGGTTCTGAGCTTGGCGCAAGTTAGCTTGTAAGATCTTGATAACCTCCTCTCGTGCAGTCAAACTGCGATCCACAACATCATTCAAACTCTCACCTGGCAAATAAGGAATGTGTAATGGAGGCTTCTGACCGTAAATGACCTCATAAGGGCTGCTTTTAATGGCCGAATGGTACGAGGTATTATACCAGAATTCGGCTAATGGAAGCCACTTAGCCCAATCAGTAGGTTTATCAAAACACATACAACGTAAATAGCCTTCCAAACACCTGTTTAGAACCTCCGTTTGACCGTCCGTTTGTGGATGAAAAGAGCTGGAAAGTTTGAGATTAATGCCTTGAGAACTCATTAGTTGCTGCCAAAAGTTACTAATGAAAATCTTATCCCGATCTGAGACAATGGATTGTGGAGCCCCATGGAGTTTAAACACTTGGTCCATATATAACTGGGCCACATCAACAGCAGTAAAAGGGTGCTTTAAAGCCAGGAAGTGGGCTCCTTTACTCAACCGATCGACTATCACCAAGATGACATTCTTGTTACCTGATAAAGGTAATCCTTCAATAAAGTCCATTGAAATATCTTGCCACACACCCGTAGGAATGGGTAAAGGTTGCAACAGGCCTGGATAGGCCACTGTTTCAGCTTTACATTGTTGACACACTGGGCAATGTTTAACATAAGAGGCTACATCTTTTCGAAGTTTGGGCCAGTAAAACAAGGAGGCTACTTTATTTGCAGTGACCAAAGAGCCTGAATGCCCCCCCATGGCAGAATCATGTAGCCATGTAAAAATAGCCTGCTTCAATGTAGAGTCATTACCAATGACTAATTTGCCTCTCCTTCGAAGTTCATCATGAAACCACTCATACTGGGAATGAGAAGATGGATCCGTTTGCAAATCTTGAATGAGCTTGGCAACATCAGCATCACTAACCCAAGAAGCTTTTATAGCAGCCCACAAATCTGAATGAATGGAAGAAGCCATTGTTTGTAAAATTTCACCATGAGTAACTCTTGAGAGAGCATCAGCCACTTTGTTTGTAACCCCCTGCTTATACACAATATCAAAACTGAAACCCATCAATTTAGCTATCCACTTTTGTTGAAATGGAGTAGAGATTCTGCTATCCAACATGTACTTCAGGCTTTGCTGATCGGTTCTTATAATAAAATGATTATTTGCCAAGTAGTGTTGCCACTTTTGGACTGCATGGATGATGGCTAACATTTCTCTCTCATAGGTAGACAGCATCAAATTTTTGTCAGACAAAGCTTTACTGAGAAAAGCAATAGGGTGTCCTTTTTGCATCAGAACTGCCCCAATACCCACCCCTGAAGCATCAGTTTCCACTTCAAATTGGTCTTTAAAGTTGGGTAAAGCCAAGACAGGTGGACTTATCATGGCAGCTTTGAGAGCAGAAAAAGCTAAATCAGCACCTTTAGACCATACAAAGGAATCTTTCTTTGTCAATTCAGTTAGGGGTCTAGCTAGTTTGCCATAATCCTTCACAAAACGTCTGTAATAACCAGTCAAACCCAAAAAGCCCCTCAAAGCTTTGACAGTAGTTGGGACAGGCCATTCTTGTATTGCCTTTACTTTACTAGGGTCAGTGGACACCCCTTTGACACTGATCAGATGGCCTAAGTATTCCAACTCTTTAGCAGCAAAGTCACACTTACTTTGTTTGACTACCAATTTGTTCTGTCGCAACAATTGGAAAACCTCCTTTAAATGCAACATATGATCTGCCCAGGATGAACTATAAATCAATATATCATCAAAAAAAACCAACACATACTTTCGCAACTGATCTTTAAAAATATGGTTCATGAGCCCTTGAAAAGTAGCAGGAGCATTAGTCAAACCAAAAGGCATGACTAAAAACTCATAATGCCCACAATGAGTCTTGAAGGCAGTTTTATGAATATCTTGTGGATCCATCCTAATCTGATGATACCCTGACTTAAGATCCAGTTTAGAAAAATAGAGAGTCCCACACAATTCATCAAGTAACTCTTCTACCAAAGGAATTGGAAACCTGTCAGGAATGGTGGCTTGATTCAACTTTCTATAGTCAATACACATTCTCCAACTTCCATCTTTCTTCTTAACCAAAACAACAGGAGATGCAAAAGCACTGCTACTGTACCTGATTACCCCTTGATCCAATAATTCTTTTGTCATCTTCTCAATTACATCCTTCTGTAAACCAGGGTACCTATATGGTCTTAGGTTGATACCCTCAGTTCCTTGTTTTAAAGGGATTCTGTGATCAAAATAATTCCTCAAAGGAGGCAAGGAATTCAAATCAGTGAACACATCCTTGAAAGCTGCTAACACTTGCTGTAACTCTTCTGCTTGAACAGGCTCATGTTGCACATGTTGTAATACTACTGATGTAGTAGTAGGCACACCTTCTACAGCCATAACTTGGATTAAAGACATTTCCCCTCTTTGTTGCTGAATCTTCTTAAGACCATTTTTTCCTAAACCTGTTATCTGCTTTGGTTGTTGACCCCTTAAGACCACCTTTTGACCCTTAAGCTTGAATTCAATGGTTCTATCTTTGTAATTCAGTTTAATAGACCCCAATGTTGTAAACCATTGTACTCCCAGGACCATGTCACAACCACCCAAGGGCATTACATACACATCAGCCCTGAATGTATAAGCCTGCATTTTCCATTGAAAGCCCTCTACCATGTAATCACAAATCAAAGTATTTCCATTGGCCACTCTTACTAGCATAGCTGACTTCTTCACTAGTTTACACCCCAACTGCTTAGCTAAACTTGAATCCAAGAAGTTATGAGAACTTCCTGTATCCATCAAAATTTGTACTTCAGCTTTACCACAATGACCTGTCACTCTCATTGATTGATACAGATCACTGCCCTCCATGGCATTTACTGAAATTTGGGCACATTCTACTGTTTCATCTTGGATGCTATCATTGTCTTCCAACTCCTCATCTAAGTATTCAACCTCAATGTGGTACAACTGTGGTTTCTTACCCTTACAGATATGATCTCTACTGTACTTCTCATCACAAAAATAACACAACCCCTTAGATCTTTTATCATCTAATTCCTGTTGTGTAAGAGTTTTCCTGGTACTTCCAAACTTTTTATTAAATTCCTTACTAACAGGCTTAGTATAAGGAATTACAGCTTTAGTGTTTAGAGGTGCAGGACTAGGTAAAATAGGAGGCTTATATTTTGGCCTAGTCATATGAATTGCAGCCTCTTGTAACTTGGCTAGGGAACAAGCCTCTTGAATGTTTTTTGGACAAAACATTCTCACTTGCAATTGAATGCTCTCTTCTAAACCAGCCAAGAAACAACTAAGGGCATATTCTGTTGGTAATTTCAGCCTACTCAGGATTACATCAAAAGCATCATGATAATCTTGAACAGAACCTACTTGTTTCAAATTCTTTAAATCGGTCATAGGATCATCATATATTTTGCCAAATCTCAGTTTTAAAGCCTTTAACAATTCATCCCATGTCACTGGTTGATCATCTCTTTGCTTAACAAACGATTGAAACCATTGTAACGCTTTTTTCTCAAAATGAATAGAGGCTAACCTTACCTTAGTTTCATCAGACACCTTATCAATCAAGAAAAATTGTTCCACCTTGAATAACCAATCATCGAGTTCTTCACCACCGAATTTAGGAAAATCGATTTTCGTCAATCTTGTAGCACAATTGTACGAGTCGCCTTCATTACCACCGCCTCTATTACTCCGATTACTGTTTGTAGCCACCAATTGATTCATCTGTAACGTCATTGCTGCCATCATCTGTTGAATCGTCTCCAAAGACTTTGCATGCGCCTCCACCCGGTCACTAAGTAACAAATCACCATCGTTGTTGCTTGTATCGCCGTCGGAATTGGTTGCTTGCCGTCGCGTCATCGTGAATTTTGATCGAAATTGACAAAATCAAAGAGCCGAGGATCACTCGCTCTGATACCAATGATGCGAATTAGGGATTGTCAACTCAAGATCTATCGATGGATGAGTTGTGTTAGCGATTGGAGATTGAATGAGCAGAATCAATCTCGAAATACAGCTAACGATTGAAAGAATCAATCAAATTGAGAGGGAAAATCAGTTTATTGATAACAAGAATCGAATGCTGTTTAGTTCGTTACAGACTCTTCTATATACACAACTGATTGACACATTGACCCCTCATCTTTCTAAAATGACAGATTTGACCCCTGTACATTATTTCGTAACAAAGAGATACCCCGTCCGTGTTTAGATCCGAGACAACCTTGATCCCCTGAAACTGTTTTACCCGAAAAAGACATCCCCAAAGAAAGCTCGATATCACCCCTGGTTATTACGTTTATATAAAGATCTGAATCAACATTACTAAAACCAATATTATTAATTTTTAAACAACAAAAACACCATTAAAACCACCTATTACCTACTTTGTAGGATTTAAATTTATACTACTTAGGTGAAGATAAACACCAAATATTATTAAGCTAAACGAGATGTTTACCACCCCGCGCGTTGCTGCGTGGTTTAATTTGTATACTGAAAGAAAGTCAAAAAGTTAAGTGGTATAAAACGTAAAAGTTTAAAAGTATCATGGTGAAAGTATAAAACTATAGAAATATACTAAAAGCGAAAGTAGAAAAGTTAAAAGTTTCATGGCAAAAGTAGAAGACAAAAAAACTTCAAACAATAATAAAAACTTTAAAAGTTAGAGGGTTAAAAAGTTAAGGAGTATAATACGTAAAAGTCTCGTGGTGAAAGTATAAAACTATAAAAATATATACTAAGTTAAGGGGTATAAAACATAAAAGTCTAAAAAGTCTCGTGACGAAAGTATAAAACTATAACAATATACTAAAAACGAAAGTAGAAAAGTTAAAAGTTTCGTGGCCAAAGTAGAAGACAACAAAACTTAAAACAAAAAAAAAAACTTTAAAAGTTAGAGGGTTAAAAAGTTAAGCGGTATAAAACATAATAGTTTAAAAGTTTTGTACTGAAAGTATAAAACTATAAAAATATACTAAAAGCGAAAGTAGAAAAGTTAAAAGTTTCGTGACTAAATTAAAAGATAACAAAACTTAAAACAAAAAATTTTAAAAGTTAAAGGGTACAAACGTAAGAGTATAAAACATATGTGACTAAACCATAAAAATCAAAAGTTTACTATTTAGTTAAAAAAAATGTTTAAAAGTTTAAAGGATAGAAACTGTCAAAACCCCAAAGTTTTATGACCAAACTATAAAAAATAAAAAGTCTTCTACCAAAATAACAACACATATAAAATGTGATGACCAAAGTGTGAGATATTAAAAGTATATTATTCATCATTTAAATTTCATTATATAATTAATAAATATCTTTGATTAAAAACAATATTATTAATCATTGAGGCTTCCACTCCTATATGTGTAGCGAAGAAATAGATACCATCCAAAACCTTATAACATGGTCTCCATCATTTCCCACGTTTACATGGTTTTCCTTTTTTTCATTTTCATCCCCTCAAATCCACCGTGATTATTTAAAAAAAAATATGGATTACGCTCTTGAGAAGAACTATATATTATTCTAACAGTGAGAACTATCCCCCTTTTCACAACTTAAAAATAATAATTATAAATACAATTAGCCCAAAATAATATCTCTTGACTAATTGTTTTCATAAAATATAAGTTTCAAATAATTAAAGTTTCTTTCTAGTTTAATTATTAAGGTAATAATTAAACATTAAAAACTTAGAAATAATATAACGTAAACAAACATACACCACAAACATAAACACGAGAAAGCCTGTTTAGAAAATCAACATGTGTTTATCCCGTTTGCGTTCGATACATTTGGGTCCCTAGCCCCCGAGGCGGTGGGGTTCCTTAATAGGGTTCAACTGGTTGTCCACAGCAATTCCTCGACCCCTAAAAATCAGAACTTTGTTTTTAGTAGAATCGGTTTTGCTATACAAAAGGGGGTTGCGGCACAGCTTGTAGCTCGTTTACCTGCCACGCTATTGTAATCTATCAATTTGTAATTTTCAATATTAAACTAGAGAAACCATCAAATTAATCGAACCAAATTCTTCATTATGGTCACTTATTTATTATACAAATACTTTTCGCATACACATTATGCCTTTTCTCAACTAGAGATCAACCG
>JBCNJP010011322.1:0-17140 GCA_039602395.1 Deinandra increscens subsp. villosa
ACAACTAATCACATAATCAGAAGAGAGTGCCACCAACTAACCGTTATTGGGACATCTATTCAAGAGATCAGAAATTGGAAGATTAAGATTACCTGCTCTTCCTCACCCCTTTCCTTTAACTGTGTCGATTGGTTCAGGGTTTAAAGAACATTGATTTGTAAGAAGCTGCTGCAGAAAAAACGGATTAAAAAGTTGAAATGGGCCCGTAGCTGTTGTGGTAGTCAGTTGAATAGTTTCCCCGAAAGAAAAGGAAAAGGAAAAGGAAAAGGGAAACAGGCTAAAAGAGATGAGACGAAAGAGGAGGTAGCATAGTGACTTAGTGAGTGATGGTGTGGGGGGTCATCATCATTTCTTTGTCGTCAAACAACGTTTTTCTTCCCCCCTCTTTTGCGTTTGAGTTATATGTTATTTATTTAATTAGGGCATTCGAAAAAATTGAAATTGGATAAGTCCATTCATAACATTATTATTATTATTATTACTAGGATAGAACCCGTATGTTATACGGGTTGAATCATTAAAAATATATATATAATTGATAATTCATGCATACTCTTCTTATTACCAGAATAACGTATTACATTACATTAGATTAAAAAAACTAAAGTTATAATTTATAATATGATATTGGTGACTTTACTCTCTTTATAAAAAAATCGAGCATGTCTCTACTTGTATATTTAGAAAATGCAAGATAAACGTGTTTATGTTTAAAAAACAATCAAACCCTCAATAGCGACTAACATGAATTATGAATTGACAAACTTGAGACTTTAAGTTTATATAGAAAGTTAGATGAGTATAAAGTTTTATCACATATGAATTTCTCTATAAATAATATCACCCACATGCTGATTGGATTTGTAAATAGTATTAGGTATTCATTAATTAAAATATTAATATGATTTGCTCAATTATATTTGAAAACACACTAAATTAGTGGTTATTGGTATTTTATAAGTTTCTAAATATTTTTTAAAATGAAAATAATAATAGTTTAAAAATTATTTTTAAATAAAAATAAGATGTAAATTAATACATGATTGTCACAATTCCATAAATATAAATAGATAAAAATATATCATAATTATAAAATAAGATATAATTTCCAATAAAAAAGAATTTATTAGGGAATAGATTTGGGAGGGAAAAATTTTATGAGAATGAATCTAGTGGTGACATGTGTCAAAAATTGTAATTGTTTATTAGAGTAGGAAGATTATTATTATTATTATTATTATTATTATTATTATTATTAATATAACGTTTTGAAATTACACGTATACACTGGAAATTTACTATTCAGGTCAAACGTTTTTTTCTGATTGGTAGGGCTTGGCGGTGGGTTGTTTTTATTGGCTGAAACACGTAATTGCCTCTCTTCTCTCTTCTCTCACTCTCTTAAATCGAACAGCCAGATCTTTCCCTCTCTTCTTTTTGTAGATCTATGATGGGGCTTCAACAATTATGAGTGGTCGGAGAAGACGGCCGAACTATGGTGGCATTCGGCTAGCGAGACCATCACCCGCCGATGTGCGAGCGGCAACCAACGTGATCGTAGATTTGTTTTTGTTGTTCCGTTTTCGACGGTCGATGCAGTAAACGACGGGCTATGGCGATGTTGAAGCGGCTAATCCGGTGTCTCTGCTGTGGTTGTCGATCTCTAGAGGCGCTGACGGGGAGATGCGGTGACGGAGTCACTCCGCCGAGAAAAACAGGTATTTTGTGATTCTTAAATCATCAGATTTGTTTGCATGTTCAAACTATCAGTTCAGATGAGTTCAATTTCATTTAAAATACGTCTCAATCTAGATTACCTGTATCTTCAATTGAATTTAGGGCTTTGAGTTGAAATCGTCCGTGCGTTGCAAGAAATTTCGATTTGAGATTCCCATTGAGACCACTTCTCAATTTGTCAATCGTTTGCATCGATTTCATTGTCTTTTGTTTTTGTTTTTTTTTTCCGTTTTCGTACATAGGTTTTACGAATCCAGTTTGGGTTACTTAAGGTTTTCAGGTTAGTTTTCTATTACTTCTAAGTGAAGTTCTATGACCTTATTATTTCATAATAGAATGTTGCATCCGAGTTCAACAGCGACAAATACATGTGTGTTCACTGTTATTTTGTTGGCCACCAACCATTTGTGAAAATGCATACATTTCCTAATTCTCTTATGTTGTGACTACTAAAGGTATTGAAGCACTCATTTAGTTACTTTGATTGTAAAAATCAGTATGAACTTATGAAGGTTTACAACTTACATAATCAAATTAGGTATTAATGTGTTCTCTTGAAATCTTTGAGTTTTGGTTTAAAATATCTTTCAGGACATGAGAACCAATAGATACTCATATACATCATCAAAGTTATTTCAAATTTTTGCAGGAGCTTTTTTTTAGGTAAATCTATTGGTCGCTATATTAGTTTCGTAGAATGAGTTGGTGTTTCTCCTCTATTGACATGTAGGTGTTTCTTTTAAGATCTGATTTGAGTATTTTCTTTATAATTTCTTCAGGGTTTTAATTTGTGTTAAAAATGGTCTTTCTTTACACAGAATAGTTCAATCCTTTTTTATTGTGTCCTTTTAATTTGGTTTTTATTTCATTGTTTCTTTTAGGAAATAAACAAATTGATCAGATGCGGGAATGCAGGTAAGTTGCCATCACTTTGTGTTACAAGTTAAATTGTTAGTCATGAAAATCCATCACTTTGTTTATCGAAGCCATTGCTCAAATCTTTACCTCCTATTTGATCCGAGCCCTTATGGGCTGTGATGGTCAACTTTTTCTGAGCCTTTATGAGTTTTATAACTCCACTATTGATATTGGTTAGAGAAAATGTTGAAACGACTATGATGATCTTTTATTTGAGCCTACAAAAAGCTTTATGTTGTGATTCGTTTTTCTATTCCTTTTTAAGTTGTGATGTCTCGGGTCGCCGAGAGGCGTTTAAAGCAAGTGTACCTGATCTAAGCCGCTTATAGCCACTGATATCTTTTCATTGTTTTTGTGAGCAGAATTCGAGCTATCGACTAATCACAATCAAGAAGAAAACAAATGAAATTGGAAATCAAACATCGCTATTATTGAAATTCATCAACTACAGAAATGATTACAAGAAACGAATTGAAAAATGAACAAGAATTGCTCTCAATCGATCGGTGAAACTCTCCTCTTGTTCGTCCCTGGCATTGCGCCCAAATCAATCCTTTTAAACGACTGTTAATAGCCGTTAACACCTAATTAACCAAACTAGTTAGTAACTTGACATAACCAGTCCCTCACCTTTATCTTTTGCGATGTTTACATTTTCCACCCAAACTTTACAAACTAAGTAAAGTCAATAGAAATTGACCAAATGACTCTTATAACCACATGAGCTAACCAACATGATTCTTAATCATTAATCATCATCATGCATCAGTGACTCCATAGAGTTTATATACACTAATGTGACTAATTCCCAAGAAACAATGTTAAGCTCACATGTTCTTCAATTAGTCTAATTAAAACCTTACTAATTATGCATGAACTCTAATCTACATTTCACAATCTCCACCTTAGATTATGAGTTCAACACTGTACCATTTCCTTAGGTAATTCCCAGCCTTGACTTACAAAGCTCAAACTTTGACTTGATAACAACCTTGGTCAAGTAATCTGCTTCATTATCTTGTGTGTTCACATAGCTAATTTTAACCTCTCCACCATTCACTATGTCTCTGATAAAGTGCAGTTTCACATTTATATGCTTACTTCTTTCATGAAACACATGGTGCTTGGATAACTGGATTGCACCCATGTTATCACATTTCACTTCTGCTGACCCAGTAGCAAACCCAAGTTCATTCAGCAGCCCTTTGACCCAAATAGCCTCCTTCACAGCTTCAGTCAAAGCTACAAACTCAGCTTCAGTTGTTGACAAAGCTACTACCCTTTGAAGAGTAGCTTTCCAACTTATGATCCCACCAAATACCTTAAAAACATACCCAGTTATAGACCTTCCCCTATCTGGGTCCTTGGCAAAATCACTGTCAACAAATCCTAATACTACTGGATCATGATCAACCATACTCCCATAGGTGATCCCAACATTTCTTGTGCCATTTATATACCTCAGGAGCCATTTTGCTCCTTCCCAGTGCTGCCTGCCAGGATTGCTTAAGTATCTACTAAGTATACTTACAGCATTCCCTATATCAGGCCTTGTGCAAATCATAAGGTACATAAGACTCCCTATGACATTTGCATATGGCACCTTCTGCATGTACATCCTCTCAGCTTCACTGCTTGGACAATCCTGCAGTGACAATTTGAAATGACCAGCCAATGGAACAGTAACTGGCTTACTCTTCTCCATATGATAAGTCTTCAAGATCTTCTCAATGTACCTTCCTTGAGTCAACCTTAACTGCCTATCTCCCCTGTCCCTTGTGATCTCCATGCCCAAGATCTTCTTTGCTTCTCCTAAGTCTTTCATTTCAAATTCAGACTGCAACATCCTCTTGGTTTCTTCTACTAGCTGCAGGTCAGTACAAGCAACTAACATATCATCAACATAAAGCAAGAGATAGATATACCTGTTGTCACCACACTCTTTGAAGTATATACAACAGTCATAACAGCTTCTCTTGAACCCCTGTGATATCATGTAATCATCAAACCTTTGGTACCACATCCTGGGTGACTGTTTCAACCCATATAAGGACCTTTGTAGCAAGCACACTTTATCTCCATCTTGCTCATATCCTGGTGGTTGCCTCATGTAAATTTTCTCATCCAAATTTCCATGTAGAAAGGCTGTTTTAACATCCAGCTGATGCAGTTCAAGGTCTCTACTAGCCACTATTGATAACATAATCCTAATTGACTTATGCTTCACAACAGGTGAAAAAATTTCATTATAGTCTATGCCTGCCCTTTGTGTAAACCCTTTGGCAACAAGCCTTGCCTTGTACCTAGGATTTTCACCTGGTAATCCTTCTTTGACCTTGAATAACCATTTGCAATCAACTAACTTGTGACCATCAGGTTTATTAACCAGAGTCCAAGTCTCATTCTTTAATAATGAGTTCATCTCATCATCCATAGCTACCTTCCACTTATCACACTGATCTGAGTCAATAGCTTCCTCAAATGACTTAGGCTCATTTTCCTCTCTATCTTCACTAACAATATTGAAAGCAAAAGCAGTCAAACTAGTACCTTCTCTATATTTAGCAGGCTTAACAATAATTCTCTTAGGCTTTCTTAAGGCAATACTTTGTGACTGTTCCCCTGTACCAGGTTTCTCCACCTGAGTTGAAACCTCCTTAGTAACCTCACTTTCTTGTTCACTATCAGTTGGCTCCACCTCACCTAGAGATTCACTCTCATCTATTTGAACACTCTTACCTCTCACAACATCCTTATAATAGATCCCTTCATTGAAAATGACATCCCTGCTTATGACAACCTTAGTTCCCCCTTCTTCCAGTTTCCATAACCTATATCCTTTGGTACCCTCAGGATATCCTAGCAACACACATTTAATAGCTCTAGGTTCTAACTTTCCTACACTAACATGTGCATAACCAACAGTACCAAATATTCTAATATGGCTATATTCTGGTTTCTCACCATACCACATTTCTAATGGTGATTTCATGTCAATAGCAGATGAAGGAGTCCTGTTTATGAGATATGTAGCAGTGTTTAAAGCCTCAGCCCAAAATACCTTAGGCATTCCTGAACTAAACAATAAACACCTCACTTTATTAAGAAGTGTCCTATTCATCCTCTCCACAAGACCATTCTGTTGTGGATTTCCTGCAACTGTCAAATGCCTAACTATACCATACTTCTTACAATACTTATCAAAGATATGGTTACAGAACTCAAGTCCATTATCTGTTCTGAGTTTCTTAACTCTCTTCCCTGATTGAGTCTCTATCATAACCTTCCACTCTTTGAATTTCTGAAAAGTTTCATCCTTAGACTTAAGTGGAAATGTCCATAGCCTCCTAGACCAATCATCAATTAGAGACAAAAAATACTTGGCTCCACCTGCTGACTGAGTCCTTGCAGGACCCCACAAATCAGCATGAACATAGTCTAACATACCTCTAGTCCTATGTTTGGTTCTGTTGAACTTAACCTTATGTGATTTAGCTATCACACAATGTTCACAAAACCCATGATCATAGCTAGAAAGTTTATCTATGACTCCTGCCTTTACTAGTTCTCCCAAACCCTGTGAACTAATATGACCCATTCTTTTATGCCAAAGAATAGTCTTAGGACTAACCTGAGCCTCTACACTAGCACTCACCTCACCTGGTATATCACAGTCTAAGAAATAAACCTGGTTGCATTTCCTGGTTCCTGTCAAAATGACCATACTACCCCTGATCACTTTTGCCTTACCATTCTTTAAACTAACTTGACAACCACTTTCTTCCAGAGTTCCTAATGATATAAGATTTCTTTTTAATGCAGGAATATACCTAGTGTTCTTTAAACTCACTATAGTACCATTAGCCAATTTTAAATCCACAGACCCTATCCCTTCTATGTGACACTCCCTGTCATCACCCATTCTCACAGGACCCATACCCTTTAGTTCAAGATTCTTAAAGTAGCTCTTATGAGGTGTCATGTGATAACTACATCCTGAATCTAAAACCCACTCAGTACTAGCTATTGTATCAGAGGCAATCAAAACATCAGCACTATCATATCCATCACTAGAATCATCAATAGTACTGTTTGAGTTACCTCTATTCTTGTACTCAGCTTTCCTTCTTTTCCATTCAGGGCAATCCTTCTTGAAATGAGATTCTGACTGACACACAAAACACCTTCTTTTTGACTTTGACTTGGATCTTGTAGATGAAAACTTCTGTTTGCCTTTGTGACCCCTTGATTCAGACCTTCCTCTTGCCACTAAGACTTCAGGCCCCTCTTCCTTTACTTCAGTGTTCTTCTTATGAAGTTCTTTGGAATTCAAGGCTGCAACAACATCCTCCATTGACAAGGTATCCCTGCCAAACATTAAGGTGTCAACAAAATGTTCATAAGAATTTGGTAATGAAGATAAGAAAATTATAGCCTTATCTTCATCAGAGATTGTGACATCAATGTTTTCCAAATCCAGGGTTACTCTGTTGAAATCATCAACATGGCTCTCAATTGTAACTCCTGATCCCATCTTGAATGTATAGAGCTTCTTCTTCATGTAAAGTCTGTTGGCCAATGACTTTGTCATATAAAGCTGTTCTAATTTCTTCCAAACAGCTTCTGCAGTGACCTCCTTTGTCACTTCTCTCAATACCCGATCACCCAAACACAAAATTATTGCACTGTGGGCCTTGTCCATCATTTCTTTCTTCTTCTTCTCGGTCAAACCCTCAGGTAATTGATCTTCACCCTTCAACGCTTCTGCAACTCCTTGATGAACCAGCATGGCCTTCATTTTAACCCTCCATAGGTTAAAATCATTCCGGCCATCAAATTTGTCTATATCAAACCTAGCGTTTGATCCCATCCTCTTCTGATTGTAGATTGAAACTGAAATCGATGATCCGTACCTCCGCTCGAGCCCTGGGCTCTGATACCAATTGTGAGCAGAATTCGAGCTATCGACTAATCACAATCAAGAAGAAAACAAATGAAATTGGAAATCAAACATCGCTATTATTGAAATTCATCAACTACAGAAATGATTACAAGAAACGAATTGAAAAATGAACAAGAATTGCTCTCAATCGATCGGTGAAACTCTCCTCTTGTTCGTCCCTGGCATTGCGCCCAAATCAATCCTTTTAAACGACTGTTAATAGCCGTTAACACCTAATTAACCAAACTAGTTAGTAACTTGACATAACCAGTCCCTCACCTTTATCTTTTGCGATGTTTACATTTTCCACCCAAACTTTACAAACTAAGTAAAGTCAATAGAAATTGACCAAATGACTCTTATAACCACATGAGCTAACCAACATGATTCTTAATCATTAATCATCATCATGCATCAGTGACTCCATAGAGTTTATATACACTAATGTGACTAATTCCCAAGAAACAATGTTAAGCTCACATGTTCTTCAATTAGTCTAATTAAAACCTTACTAATTATGCATGAACTCTAATCTACATTTCACACTTTATACAGCTTCTTTCATACTCTATGGCTTATAATATATAGTCACTACCAAGTAGCTCACTACCCATGATCTAGACACACTAACTTGCTAACTACCCATGACTTACTAAAAGATTAAAACGTGTGACTAAATTAACACTCCTGCTGACCCGTACTCGTTTACCCATAACCAATAGTTTGGATTTATTCAAACTTGACCTATCAAGATTAATCTCTCGCTCTTAATCTTGATTTCCATTCTTGCTACTCCCCTTTTGATTGAACCACATAGGATTGGTTCTTGCTACTCTCTTTAAGAACACATAGTTCTTGTGATCTCTTACCCTTGGTCGTTCACATATATCCGACTTAGCTCTTGCTCTTTCTTCTTGATAAGGTTCTTGCTCTTGCTCTATTCTTGCTTGCTTTAATTCATGATTTCTTTATTTCTTTCCTTGCTTCAACTTGTTGTTCATCTTGCTCACTTTGTAGCATAGTTGCTACTTTCCTTGCCTCTTCTTCAATAGTATACCTTGCTTTTTATTGACTCCTCTTCTTGCTATTCCAGTCAACAAAAAAAAGTTTAAATAAAAACTTGCTTAATTGTTTGCTCTACTTGCTGGCTTGTTCCCTTTTTTCATTCAATAGAAATAGTAAGTAAAAAAGAGTGTATGATTGCTTTGTGTTTTTTTCCTCAACTATTTGCTCTCTTTTTTCAATTTGATCTGCTATATATAAATTCTTTTTCTTTGATTAGTAACATGCTTCTAATTTTGACTGCCCTCTTCCCACCTCCGTCTTCACCCTTGTAGAAACTGCTTTGATATCCAATGTTGGTTCAGACCTTGAACACAGACAAGAAAACTCAGAGAATTTTACATTCAATGATTCTTAATTCCAACACCTTGGTTCTGTTGTGTAAGACTCTTAAGTACTTTTGATATGTTTTGAGTATATGTGAAGAAAAAACCGTCATCGTTCTTGGTGCAAACTTGGTAAGGTGGTCCTAGCTTGGCATTAAGGCTGTGTGTAATCGAGCGTTATAGCTCAAAACCCACCCATCATAGCGCCCCTGGGCACCCCCCCAGGGCGCTATGTTGGCATTTTTGGTCCTCCAGCGTGATGGGCATGGCGCCCCATGATTTCCAAGATTTTCAAACTAGCCGTTAACTATTTTTTTTTAATCCATCTTATACTATATATATACATCAAAACAAAAAAGAATAATAATTGCATGATCATGGGAGGGGCTTTATGACTACACACATAACTTAACATAACCCCCATTTTCCATGTCAGCGCCACGTGTCATGTAATACCCCATGGTAGGGCTTTATGACTACACTTAGCCTAATTAAATTTAAAGCAAAGGCCTCCCAAAGGTTGTAGAAAATGAATAAGTGGATTACTTTAGTGGAAGATCTTATATGATGTTATGTCGAGCCTTACTGAATATCCCATCCACTTCTTTTTCGAATACCCATGAGATTAGAGTTGTTGAGCAGAAAATCATCATATATTGTCCAAGATTGCATAAGCTTAATTACTTTATTCATTCATGGGCATTTATCTCAAAATTTTTGGTATGATGTATATGCCAGAACAGCTTTTCGTATTAACCAATTACCTTCCTCGACTCTTAATTATTAGTCATCATGAGACATTTTTACGATATGGACCATATAATACTCTTTTATAATTTTATGGTAATTTTGTTTTCTTTGCTATCCATTACTTAGGAATGTCCACCAATCAAATACATATTCACCTAAATCCCTTATATTTATTTTTATTGGGTATACCCTAATCATCGAGGATATCTATGTGATGATTAGGTTGTTTATCAATTCGGTTTTTAGTTTATTTGGTTTGATTTATTCGGTTTGAATTTTTTTATCACATTCGTCACCGAACCAAACCATATTAGAAAACTTTCAAACCGAACAGAATAAACCGTATTCAATATGGTTTGGGTTCGGTTTCGGTTCAGAACCGATTCAACTGTATTCAACCATATTCAACCGAATAACATATTTATGCATATCTTTCTGCTAACAATAAAAAATAAAAGAACAACAAACATTTTAACATATCCTAAGAGTTTAGAACCATAATATAATACGACATACAACTGAATACCGATGGTCTTAAACAGAATAAGAACTTCAAAGTTTTGATGAAAAACAGAACTTCCAACACGTGAAGTCGTGAACAAAAACAAATATGAAGAAGTGTCTTTGTCGTGCCCAATATCATGTAATTCTTCAATCGACCTCGACCTTTATCCTTGTCATCTCTACAAGAAACAAAAACAAGTAAATAAAAAGATTAGGTGGTAAACTAGAAAATAAAATTAAAAAATGTTGGCTAGATATATAAATACATATAAGTAAATAAGTAGATGGGCTAACTTAATCCTAAATGGGCCAACATTCATGATTTATATAAAAATTAAAATAAAAAAATTCTTATTCGGTTTTAATGGATAACCGAATTTAAAAAAAAATATACAAAACCGTAACGAAACCATAAACCGTATTCACAGCCGTAAACCGAACCGAATAAACCGAATTTACAATACGGATCAGTTTTTTCGGACATGGATACGGTTCGATTTCTCGATCTATATAGGTTTTCGATTATTTTTGCACACCTCTAGTTATGATCGTTGAATCCTACCTAAAAACACTTCTCAACAATTGTCTTTTAAAATAGGATAAAAAAGTTAAAATTAAAAGAATAAAAGGTTGAGGACTATATGGATCGAACCCACAACCTTTATAATAGGTTTATAAACAGAAAAAAAAAAAAAAAAAAAAAACGCTCTGGAGAATAGGTTCCCCACTGGAGCTTCCCTTCCGACGAGTATGAACCACCGTTACAGATCAATCGCCGGCCGCTCACCAAGCCGCCGACGAGAACGAGATTCCAGGTACCAGGAGGACATCAAACGCGATCGGGATCGGGGGGTTGGGGGTCGACACACCTCTAGGGTTAGGGATGGGAGGGTTGGGAACCGTTTCATCTCTCGTGGCAGAAGTCGTCGTCCACCTCTGGATCGGGAAGGCAGGGCTGGGAGTCGGTATGTTTCATGTGTCAGGGATGGTCGGGTTGGGCGATCTAGGGTTAGGGATCCATCTGATTTTGAAATCCAAGGGTACGAGCATTATGAAACAGCGCCTCAATTTCACGTCAACGATCCGGACAAATTTCATTGTGGAGTATATGATGATTATGGCCCGTTTCAAGATTATGACAATCTTTTGCATGGGGATAATGAAGGAGGAGATTGGCACAAGGTAACCTATCGCAAAGAGAAATATCGTTACAAGTCTCCTGCATATCTTCATGAGGCTTCGAACAAGACTAAGGATCCAAGATGGGACGATACTGACAAGTGGTCTAACACGATCTTCATCACCAATTTTCCACCGGGTATCACTAAAAAAGGTGTATATGATAGATGTGGTAAAATTGGCAAAGTTGTTGATGTTTTCATCCCGGATAGAGTTACCGAAGTCGGAAAAAGGTTCGCTTTCGTCAGATTTGCTAAGGGTTTAGATATTAGTGACTTGATTTACAAAATTCGCAATACTTGGATTGGTTCTTTCCGGTTGTTTGCTGACGTTTCTAAGTTCAAACGGGGTGATGGCGATAGGTCAAAAGCTCAGAATGGCAATGGTAAGAGAGTGGACGAGCCAACCAAAGCTGTCCACTCTAATACTGTATCTCAGGGTAATAAAGCTCCTACTGATTTAGGCAAGAGTGCTGGGGCTGGAGCTGGTCTTGTCAAGAATATCGTGGCTGCTGGCATTGGTAAACAGGTCAAAGAAGTTTCAAAAATATGGAAACCTAAGGACACATCTCATGCAACGGCAGTAGGGGCTGATTCTTATCAGGCTGTCAAGGTAACTTCTCCATCTCATGAAGCTTCAACATCAACTAATGATACACATGAAGATGGTAAGAAGTTGGAGTTGTTCGTCGTTAGCAAGACTAGGCAAGTACCATTGGAAAATTTTGCAAGTTGTCTTCTTCTCAAGGTTCGGGACATTAAATCTATGTCGAAGTTATATCACTTAGTAAGACTTGAAGGTTTTTCTAATGTGAAATTTCGTTATATTGGAGGCCTGTGGGTTAGGGTTGATTGCAACACTAAAGAGGAGAGTGTTAAGTTTGCTAATTGTGAAGCGTTTAAGTCCATTTTTCAAGCTTTTAAGAGGGTCTATAGTACTTTTGTGATCAACGAGAGGGTGGTTTGGATTGAGATTGCGGGGTTACCTCTTGGAGCTTGGTCTACAGAAATCTTCTCGGCTATTGCTAGTAAGTGGGGGAAGGTTTGTTTCGTTGATAATGATGTTGAGGAACCTCTATCTTGTGGAAAAGTTTGCATTTTAGCTCCATCTCATAAAAGAATTAACGAGAACATCAATTGTGTCATGGATGGTGTTAAATATGATGTTTGTGTTAATGAATATCAATACTGGTCACCAACATTTGATTGCCCTAACGAGGAAGATGATACTTCGGACGATGAGAATTCTAGCGAGGAACATGATTCTATCTTTGAGCAAGATCAGAATGATTTCAAGGATGTTAACTTGGAAAATCTTGATGAGATGGATGAAAAGAAAGAGGAGATGAACACAAATAACATGGATACTAATTCTTCATACGTGCAGGGTCAAGAGGATTCTCATAAAGTGGTAGACACTTCGGATCCATTCGGTATTATGGATCATCTCAATAAATACGAACTTAATAAGAACTATTCCTTATCTTTATCGGTTCCACCGGGTTTCCAACGAATAGTTAATGATGAGGAAGGAGTGGTTAATAAATCTTCTTCGAAGGGGTGTAATGGAGACAATGGTCAGGGTGTTTCGGTTACTTCGGGGTCTTCGGTTTCAGTGGGTACATCGTCGGGACAGCAGGTCCAAGATGCTTCTCGTTCTGTCTCCTCGCAAGAAGACGGCCCCACCTCCTTGTGTGATGACGTACACAGCAGCTCAAACATGGAGTCGACAAATGATGATGGTCAGAATATGGTGGAAGGTAATTTGAATAGTGGCATTAATAACCAATTTGAACCTTCCAACTTTACAAACGCTCCTGTCTCAGGCTTTGCCATTAGGAAGGATGATAATACTCCTAATCTCACCCAAAGTGTGTCTATCTTAGAACTTTTTAACAATTACATTGAGTTTGGTTTGTCTATGGGTTTGGAAATGGATGGTACTAAAGCTGATCTCAAGAAATGTATTGAAAGGATGAGTGAGCACATGGTTTCCCAATGAAGATCCTCTCTATTAATGCGTGTGGTATTGGAGCGAGTCGCAAACGTCGTGTTATTGCTAAACTTTGTAACGAGTATAATATCAATTTTCTTGCCATTCAAGAGACTCACGTGGATTTTGTAGATATTGGCAGTGTTCGTTCTCTATGGGGTAATTCTAATTTCAACTGGTTATGTGCGAGTGCTAATGGGAGATCGGGAGGTATTGCTGCAATCTGGGATCCTAGTTCTTTTATTTTTCAGGAATCATTCACTTTTAATAATCTTCTCATCATAAAAGGTAAATGGTCTCACCATGATCTAGAGTGTTATATGGTCATTGTTTATGCTCCTCAAGCGAGTAATGCTAAACGTGACCTGTGGAGTTTGATTTCTCTTTTCATGCTATCTCACCCGGGTTCGTTTTTCATTCTTGGAGATTTCAACGTTTCGCGTTTTGATTATGAGCGTCTGGGGGTTGCTTTCAACAGAGCCGAGGCTGATTGTTTTAATGATTTTATTGATTCGCAAGGCCTTATAGATGTCAATCTGGGCGGTTTTAAGTTCACCAGAATTAGTTCCAACGGTCTCCAGCAAACTAAGCTCGACAGATTTCTTGTTTCTTCCTCGGTTTGCAATCGTTTTCATGGTTTAGAAGGTTTGATTTTGGGTAATAAAGTGGCGGATCATCGTCCTATTCTTCTCCGCATCAAAGATAAAGATTTTGGGCCGACTCCTTTTAAATTCTTCAACTTTTGGATCCAAATGGATGGTTACGAAGATACTTTTAAAATTGGGTGGGAGGATCCTTGTCACCTAAGTCATTCTAACTGCTTCATCCGGTTTAAAGAAAAGCTCAAACATGTTAAGAATCTCTTGAAGGTGTGGAATAAAGACAGAATGAACAATGAGGTTGGGCTGATTAGGACGTTAAACACTAATTTAAAGGAGGTTGAAATAGATATGGAAGCGGGGCTTAATCTTTCTGATCTTAATAAGGAGAAATGTGACATTATAGATGAGCTTAACGCCATTGAAAGACGAAAACACTTTGAATCTTCTCAAAAAATTAAATCTAAATGGATCATGGAAGGTGACGAGAACTCCAAATTTTTTCATGCCCTTCTTAAAAAAAGACGTCGGGTTAATTCGGTCCGGGGTGTCAAGGTTAATGGTGTCTGGATTGATTCTCCGGGGGAAATCAAAGAGGAGTTCTTCTCTTATCACTCCAACCGGTTTCGGAGCAGCGGTAATCACAGCCCGCCGGACCTTAGTGGTCTCATGTTCAACAAGTTGGATTCTTTTGCGGTTAGTTCGCTAACAGCCAATCCTACTATTGGCGAAGTTCGGTCGGCTGTCTGGGAGTGTGGCAGTAACAAAGCTCCTGGCCCGGACGGTTTCTCCTTTGCTTTCATCAAGCATCATTGGGGCTACCTCTCTTCTGAGATCATGGAATTTGTTCTTTTTTTCTTCGAAAAAAAGTCCATTCCTAGGGGCTGTAACTCTTCGTTTATTACCCTTATTCCTAAAGTGGATAACCCGGTGCTTATCTCTGATTTTCGCCCGATTAGTTTGATTAACATACAGTACAAGATTATTGCTAAAATTCTTGCTAATAGGTTGGCGTTAAAGCTTGACTCTCTTGTTGATCCGGTTCAATCTGCTTTCATCGGTGGTAGGCAAATTTTGGATGGCCCGTTGGTCCTTAACGAGATTGTTAGGTGGTCAAAGTCTAAAAAGAAAAAGATGCTCTTGTTCAAGGTTGACTTTGCTAAGGCTTTTGATTCGCTTAACTGGACTTATTTGCTCTCGGTCCTTAGCGAAATGGGGTTTGGGAAGAGTTGGTGCGACATGATTCATGCTTGTCTCAAATCTGCTTCCTCTTCGGTTCTTGTTAATGGCAGCCCTTCTAAGGAATTTATAATCGAGAGGGGTCTTCGTCAGGGGGACCCTATATCCCCGTTTTTGTTCATCATTGCCATGGAAGGTCTCAACGCCATCATCAATAGAGAGGTTCATTCGGGCAGCTACATTCCTCTTCAGGTTGGTATTGATAAGGTTCCGGTTTCTCATCTCTTTTACGCGGATGATGTTATTTTTGTTGGAGATTGGTCGTCCTCTAATCTTGATGTTATCAACCGCATTTTATCTCAGTTCTTTGATCTCTCGGGGCTTAAACTCAATGCTTCTAAATCTAATCTTTTTGGTATTGGTGTCGATAATTCTGAGGTGGTCTCTCTTGCTCATACCCATGGTTTCAAAGTTGGTTCGGTCCCTTTCACCTATTTGGGTCTTCCGGTCGGGGACAACATGAAACATACCAAAGCTTGGGATCCTATTATTGCTAAATTTCGGTCGCGTTTGTCCAAATGGAAAGCCAATCTCCTCTCGGTGGGTGGTCGCACTACATTGATCTCTTCGGTGCTAGGTTCGTTACCTAACTATTATATTTCTATTTTTCGTTTGCCTAGTGGGGTGAGGGACATTCTTGAGGGTATTCGGGCTAAATTTTTTTGGGGTGGGATTGATTCTTTGAGAAAATTACATTGGGTTAAATGGGACTCTATTTTGGTGGGCAAGGATCGGGGTGGGTTGGGCATTGGGAGTATAGAAGCTCTTAACCGAGCCTTACTTCTCAAATGGAAGTGGCGTTTTCTTTCTAAAAGCAATCACTTTTGGGTTAAGGTGGTCTCTTCGATTCATAAGGGGGGCGGGGGGATTGATCTAACGCTTAAAGCTTCAGGTGGCAACGGGGTTTGGAACAAAATTTGCAGGAATTTTGAAGATCTTCACACTAGAGACATCATTCCGGCAGCTTCTTTCACTCGACATATAGGCAGCGGCATTAATACTTCTTTTTGGTCAGACGTTTGGATCGGCAACAACACTTTATCTTCCAGGTTTCCTAGGCTTTATGCTCTTGAAAATCACAAGGAGTGTAAAGTCTCGGATCGCATCGTTGGCAACATTCGTATTTGGAGTTGGAGACGAGAGATTAGGGGTGGCATCGAGTCACTCCAACGTGATCAGCTTGTTTCCGCTCTTGAGACATTCTCGGTTAACACTGGTGGGGATTTTTGGGGTTGGGATTTTGATGGCAGCAAAGAGTTCGTGGTTAGTCATGTTCGTAAGCACATTGAAAAGGCTTCTCTTTCCGGTTCTACTTTGAAGACTAGATGGAACAAATCCATTCCCAAGAAAGTTAATATTTTTATTTGGAGGCTTCTGCTAGATCGTCTACCGGTTCGAAAAAATCTTATTGAAAAGGAGATTCCAATTGATCATTACCATTGCATTTTTTGTGATAATTGGTTGGAGTCCTCCTTACATTTATTTGGTTCGTGTTCTAAGATTAAAGGCATTTGGAATAGAGTTCGTGATTGGCTTGGCATTGACGCTCCAGATTTATCTTCTCCCTTGGCTATTTTTTCATGGATCGACAACTCAAACCTCACCAAAATTCGGAAAACTCTCTTAGACGGTATCGTTGGGGTGATGTTTTGGGTCGTTTGGAAAACTAGGAACGAGGTGATTCACAACAGAAATGATCTTTCTCCACATCCTATTTTTGATAATATTGTTCAGTTTTCTCATTCTTTCATGTCTATTAGAAATAAAAAACTGTATATGTCTAGGATTAGATGGATGGAAAATCCCATCTTATACGTGTAACTCTTGTACTCGCTTGTTTGGTTAGGCTTTTCTAACCAGCAAGCTCTTTTTTGTTTATATATACGTCCTCT
>JBCNJP010011324.1:0-17131 GCA_039602395.1 Deinandra increscens subsp. villosa
GCCAAAACACTAACTATCCTGTTAAGTCTGTTTTGAGAAAACTAGAAATGTTAGGAAGGATGGCAAAATGGTCAGTCAAACTAAGCGCCTATGACTAAGTCTACGAAGCAAGAACAACCATAAAATCCCAGGCTCTAGCAGACTTTGTGGCTGATTTCAGCATTGATATACAAAAAGAAGCCGACCAAGAATTCCAACACGTACAAGAAGAGGAGACCTCAAGATGTTGGACACTGTTTACAGATGGAGCATCCAACATCAGGGGGACAGGTTTAGGAATCATACTGAAATCGCCACAGGGGGACATGATACCCCAGGCTGTAAGATGTGGATTCCAGGCAACAAACAACGAAGCAGAGTATGAAGCCCTGATTGTCGGGATGCAATTGGCAGTACATCTTGGGATCTAACACATCCAGGTATACGTCGACTCCTTACTTTTGACTAACCACTTTAATGGGTCTTACGCAGTGAAAGGGGAAAAGTTAGCTAAGGACCTGGATATCGTGAAGGCTATGTCGCAGGATTTCCAAACTTTTAATATACAACAAGTACCTAGAGAGGAGAACGCTGAGACAGATGCTTTGGCAAATTTGGGCTTAGCATTCAAGGAAATTGAGGACTCACATATTCCCATAATTCATATACCCAGTCCCGTCATTAACTAGGATGAGAGCTCAGCAAACGCTAATCCTGGGGGAAAGATCTTAGTATCCAATACCCAGGATGAGCAACATTCTATTTCTACAGAAGATGTTACATCCTGGACCAAGCCGATAATTTGCTATCTACAAACCGGATCCATCCCGACAGAAGAAAAAGATACTAGAGCATTTAGAACCAAGGTAGCTAGGTACATAATTATAAAAGGAAAATTGTATAAAAAGTCTATTGCAGGTACATACCTAAGATGTTTGGAAAAGGAGGAAGCCCAGGAAGTACTTAAAGATATCCATGAAGGTGACTGTGGGAACCATACTAGGGGCAGGTCCCTAATGTCTAAAATCCTGAGGACATGATATTTTTAGCCGACCCTGAAAAAGGATTCCAAAGATTTCGCCCTTAAATGTGACACATGCCAAAGACACGCCAACATTCCTCACCAGCCGGCCGAAACTTTATACCCTATCCCTGCATCCTGGCCCTTTATGAAGTGGGGAATGGACATTGTGGGGAAGCTACCCAGGGCCCCAGGAGGAAAGGTTTTTATGTTGGAAATGACTGATTACTTCTCCAATTGGATAGAAGCTGAAGCTTAAGTCCAAGTTAGAGAAAACGAAGTCATATCATTCATCAAAAGGAATATCCTTACAAGATTTGGTATACCTGCTGAGATAGTTTGTGACAATGGATCACAATTCATTGGTAAGAGAACTACTGGATTTTGTGAAGCTTGGGGTATAACGATGATAACCACTACACCCGTGCGATCCTCAAGCCAATGGCTAGGCAGAATCTTGTAATAAAATCATTATCAAGAATCTAAAAAAGAAACTAAAGGAGAGAAAGGGAAGATGGGCAGAAGAATTACCCTTGGCATTGTGGGAAAATAAAACAACCTCCAAGGATGCCACTTGCCAAACCCCCTTCTCTTTGGTTCAGAAGCAGTCATCCCAACAGAGATGGTAGTCCCTACATTCAGGGTCACTAACCAAACCCAGGATGTTAATGATGAATCATTGACTGATGACCTAGATACCGTGGATGAGTTATGAGAACAAGCTGCCTGGAGAATGGCTGCATATCAGCAAAAGATGAAATTGATTGAGCGTGTTGTTCATCTACTTAATCGTTATGAAATCAATGTAATACGAGCTAGAACACAAAGAGTAAATACAAAAGACTTGTATTAACCACAAAGAGAACCACAGAGTACACAGAGAAGATATATCTAAGAAAGATCAGATACTTGCTGAATACAATACAAGACACATATATATACTAGTTAAGACCCACTGGTCCGAACCTCAAGTTCGGACCTGTTCGGCCCTGTCCGAACTCCAATTACGGCCAAGGTTCGGCAAGACCTAATCTTGCATATATTCATCTTTTGTTCGATACTTCACATGACGAACATGACCATGTACCAACAAACTCCCCCTTGGCATGTGTTGTATCATCTACTCTATTAAAACTTGTATCTTTAATCAAACTCTTCCTCGATCTTGATGCTGAGTTCAATCTTGAATACTTGATATTGCATCGTGTGTAATCTCTTTATCAACAATCCTCAGAAGACTTGAAGTTGTGATGTTCTCTTTCCACTTAGAAACCTGCCAACATAAATAATCTTGGAGCAAAACGTCTCTTCGAGACTCCAAGATATTTTGATTTGAAAATAGATTTGGTATTCCGAGCTGATCAATCGAAAGCAAATAAAAAACAAAATCTTTTTGTCTTTTAGAAACTTTATATCAAAGCACACCTAAAATCTTTTTGGTATTTTCTGATAAGAAAAGTAAAAGCATCACAGAATCAGACACTATTTTTGTCTTTTGCGAGAAAGATCACAACTTGGAATCATATTGGTCATAACATGCTGAACTACACTTCAATTTCGATTATTGAAGCACATAAGCCATGTCGATTGCAGATATAATTTGTCCAACTTTAAACTCTGGCACAATCATACTCATAACATCTGGTATGTTAAGATATTGATTTAACTTGCATTGACCAGTGTACCCCACACTATCAGACATACTCATATATGTTTTTGCTTATCACATTTTGTGATTTCATTTGTGATTTTAATCACATAATGATTGTAACCATGATATAGTCAACTGTGTTCCATGCAAAAAGAAATAAGAACGTTAAATCATCTACCTTAAGGTCGATCTTTTGATACGTAGATAAGGCCTCGGATTTAACAAAATAAGAAAATAAAACAAGTTGAAATTGTATAACTCAACAACAATCAGGTCGGTACTCGCATACACGCACAGAAAGTCCGATGAGTTATACGAAACACCAAAGAAAATAAAGCAGAACGTTAAACGAACAACGATCAGGTCGGTCTTGTGGACACGTAGAGAAAGTCCGATCGTTTGACAAAATAAAGAAAATCAAACAAGTTTAAATCTTTGCAAAATGAACACATGTATACACAGTGATTTCTCATTTTATTTTTCACATATCTTTTTCTTAATATATCATGAGATATGCATCAAGTTGTTGTCCACTAGATCAAGCATCAGATTTAATATATATCATATTCGTATACTTTCTGATTTGCTGAGCCTACCTTACACATCGATCAAATGATCTTATGGCTTTTTCATCTATTTTATCCATGAGTAGACAATGTCAGCCAATGTACCATCATTTGCCAATCATGTCGGATATAATTTCTCATTTTTCAATGTTTTTGGCTTTTTGCATTTTTCAATGTCTTTGTCTTTTACAAATTTCTCCCCTAAAAAATGACAACTCTATTTATAGATTTTCATTTTTACGATTTGAAAAACAACACACTATATTTGTATTTTTGCAAAAACAAACTACCCCTCAGAATGAGACGGAGGTGAAACAAAAACAAGAAATTAATCAACCAACACGAAAATATGCAGTTTTTGCCTTTTGAATACAAAATGATTTTGAAATGCAATTTAATTAGAACAAATATCTCACAATCAGTAATTTTTCAATCACGGAAAGGTCTTCCTGAAACACATGCTTGACACAAAATAAATCATTAGTCGCTCTGGGATCGCCCCGATTCAACAGCGTCGCGTCGCTCGGTGTCTTCCACATAGTCTTTGTTGGCCGTGGAAACAACTTTCGGTTTCCAAATTTGTAAAAGTTTTAATTTTTGATCAGATCCTGAATCAGATTCAACCGACGTACTTGGTTTAGACGAAGACAATTTACGGGTTGATTTAATCTTTAGAGACCAAGGTTCATCAAAAATTTGACCTTTGTTATCCATTTCACTGCTGCAACCGGCTGCGGCCAAGGCTGGACCCCCTGCATCCTAGATCTCGTCCGAGTCAAAGCCCTCTGGAATGGTACCACCCAGCTCTCGCAGCTTCTTTAGCCACAGCCGGTGGTTCCACTTTCGGTTCTCGAGCTTTAGATCCCTAGCCCCCTTCACCATCTTGAGCCTGGCCTGCCGCAGGGATACGAGGGCTGAAGCCGTGGTTGTTTCAAACAACATTGGTCATGGTAGCCTGGTGATCAATCCTCACGTGTACCGCCTTCTTCTCGTTTCTATGATTTTCACAGCTTTGTCATGGAGGAGCTTAGATTTGGTTGCTTCCTTGTTGGCCTGGGTGATCTTCGCCTTGGCAGAAGCTTCAGCCTCAACTGCTCGCTTTTCAGCAGCAGCTAGGAGGTCCAGAATGTAAGAGGTAGCCTGAGACAGAATGGAATTCAGGGTTAGCATTAATATGAATGAATATATTCTTCAGTAGCATACAAGGATTACCTGGTGGACGAGAGATTCACTATGCGTGGCCGAGAGTTCTGAGATCGAACTGGGGGCAGCAGGAGTGGCAGCAGCAGCAACAGTAGCAATTGACCCTCGGGTCTTCCTTTTGGTACCGGAAGCCCTAGATGGCGGAATCCTGGTGAGAGGAGTGGGCTCAGTCTTCACAGATCCAAGGACCATGATGTTGTTCTCGATGCCAGTTCCGGAGCTCAGAACAGCATCCATATCATCAAGATCGAACTTAGGGGTAGCAGCTGAAAAGAAAACCCCTAAATGTCAAACAATAGATACAAAAGAAAAACAAAAATGTGTAATCCAGGGGTACTTACAGCTCGACATGCTGGGAGTATGATAAGAAGCAGCAGAAACCTCTTTAAAACTAAATCAACGCTCAGATTCAGGGATGCTCAAAGTTGGCCTCAATCCTTTCTTCTTCAGGGCAGATATCCGACAAACCAGGCACTGCATAGACAAACATCCAAGGTCAATAATTTAATAAATATAAAATACTAAACCTAATTTATATGATAGGTCTTCCTATCCTTAATAATCCATCTATAAGGAAGCTGGTCACCACCAGGGATACTTGAATGTTTTACGAAAAAGAACCAACCTCTCCATCCTTCACGCTGGGTGACATCAGGTACCAGTTGCAGGTCTTTTGATAGGGATTTGAACAGAAAACGGTTTGAACCATGGGATTTCAGTTCGTATACCTGAGCCAGCTCGGGTAGACCAATCAGAGGCTGGAAAGAACGGTTTAGATGATCAAGGGTACCCAGGATGCGCCAAACCATGGGAAGGGTTTAGGCATAGGAAAGACCGGTAGCTGCAAAAAACTCGGTGACCAGACCAGAAAAAGAGTAAGAGAGTCTGATACTAAAGGGGGCCATGGGGAAACAAATGTGGGATGCGAAATCCGAACTCAACATGGGATCGAATGGTCGAATCTCGGTAGTCACCGGGAGTAACCCAGAAGCTTTAACACTGGCAATGTCGGCATCGCCAAAGATGCATGCCTCCAATTCAGGGTTCTGCAGGTATTTTTGATCCAAAAAATCCTCTATTCCCGCAGAGGAAACCGCTGATTCGTGATGAATGCATTTCTTAGTCATAGTCGGACTGAGAAATTGAGAATAAGGAGGATGTACCTGGTCGGAGAAGATGGTCGGTATAATGCAGGCGATGATCACGTTCTCTCTCTAAGCAAGGTGGGTAAAACTGAATTAGGGAGAGGGGTATTAAATGGGATGGAAGTTACAGGGGGGTAAAGACCTGGATGACGATCTGAGAGGATCAGATTGAAATAGCTCGGATGAGTCATCACAATTCAAAAATTCACAGCTGTGAAATCTTATCCACTGGCTGTGAATTTGGGGGCAATTGTTATACCTGGATTCCGGCCTATGTTTTACTAATATTCGTTGACAGGTTTGAATCCCCGGGATGTCATACATCCAGGGACTGCATATTTATTTTGCCTGCCCCAGCATGTACAGTAACTCAGCATGCAGGGGCATCACTACTAACAAATTTCCTTTGACTTTATTTGATCTTTAGTCAGGTACGAAGGGTTGAATAACGGTCAAATGGAACTGGTCAAGGCCTAGAACAAGCGTGGAGACGAAGACTCGCCACCAAACTCGGTCAATAACAAATTCAAGCAGTTGGAATAAAGATCCTAAGAATCTCGGAATTATAGTTAGGGATTCTATGTATTTAAACGCGGCTTAGGGCTTATTTTACACACTTACGATCACTTGTACTCTCACTCACTCACTTAGCAATAGTCGCAATCAATTGTACTCGAATTTATTTTCATTGAAATAAACGGGCAACGTGTGTTATTGTTGCCAAGGGGTTTTTTGTGCCGGCGGCTCTTGGAGACATCCAGGATTAAGGGCTTTTCCCCTCATAAATCTTGGTATTCTTACTTGTATCATGGGAATTCGTTGATTGTATTGAATTTTTATCTATTTTTTCCTTGGATTCAAACTATTTTAATCAAATTCATATACCTTACATCCAAGGCACCATACCTCACAACTGAATTTGGTAACAAAATTGTCTCTTGTAATTTTTAGCCAAAACAATAGGCATGGTTTGGGCATAAGAGAGTCGGGTGGTCTTGAAGAACTGGGTGACAAGCTCTGGGAAAGGGAATGTCATGCCGAGCAAAAAGAGATAGTACATGAAGCACACCCAGGTGGTGGAAGTGAAATCGGATTTGGTCCGGGCATCGGAGGGGTGAAAAATCGTACCCGGAGGAAAGATGCCGGAGTTTCTCATATCGTGTATGTCGTTATCGTCGAATGTGCAGGTTTCTTCTTCGCTGGGAATAATTTTGTTATCTCTTAGTTTACACAGAGTGGTTATCACTTGTATTAGTGTAGCTTTGAGTTAATGCAAATAGTGCCGAGTATTTGATATGTGTTGTTACTACTATTCTGCAAATCAAGCATTTACATTACATAAGAATTCAACATTTCTTAAGAAAAGTAAAATATAACTTAATTCCGCAAGGTTATATTTGCAAGTAAAAAGCTTTCTTTAAGTTTAACTCTTACTTATAACGATCCTACAAAACCCTTAACTACTCTTTTGCAATTAACCCTAAACTTAACTACTTTAGATAATCTACCTAACCCGAAAGACATTCGCGGGTAAATCATGCATTAACAATCAACTAACAATCTGCTCTCAACACACATAAGCATCAACCATGGCAATTCCTGGAATTTAGTAAAAGTTTAACATCAATCAATCAACCAAAAACCGAGTAAAATCATAAATACTAAGAAATCATCCAATTAGGTCTAGGCAATACAAATTACTTAGCCTACAATTATGTCAATGTCTGTAATAATAGTAAAGATTTGGTATTTGACAGAAAACATGGTTAAGTCTAAGAAACGACGAGAATTGAGAAGAAAACCCGGTAAACCGATGATGATTCGTGTTGAAGAATTGATCCACCGGTGCTTCCTCCTTAGTCCCTAGCCTTCTCTGCTCTCAAGTTCGCTCAAAATCGCCTCTGAGTTCGTCTCTATACTCGTCTCTGATCGAACACAGGTGCAGAATGTCGAAAACAAACCCTAAAATCGAATTTATATCACGAAACCTCTTTTTGCGGGTTTTAGACTTCCTAGTGTATCGTCTACAGAGAAGGAATCCCTAAGCGATACGCCTGGAACTGCTAGGCGACAAATTAGTCGGTCAAACCGACTTACGGGCTTCGTTGACTGCTTCTTCTATAGCGTATCGCGTAGAGATCCTCTCTCCCAGGCGATACGCTGGGGACCTTTTTTCCAGCAATTTTGTCTATTTCCTCGTTAACTCTTAACCGCTTCTCTCGTGGCCTCGGGATTTCACCAATTACCTACAAAAACATATAAAAACCTATGCAGTTAATACGGTAAAAATTCGGAATACGGTCGAGGACCGATATACGATATATCGGTTATCTCGGTGAAATATCGGTGGGATATCGGTCATTTTAATATATAGTTATATATATTAAAATTATATATATATATATATATATATATATATATATATATATACTGTTGGAAAAGTGTGTGTGTGTGTGTGTGAATGAGATGTTAATCTCAAAAGGTTACACATATCCCACATTGGTGGGTAGACAAAACAAAGTATGGTTTAAATGTGTAGTCATCCAAGAAAGATTTAAATCTTGTGCTATGTTTTACTCCGGCTACTACCATCGCGTAGGGGGGGGGGGGTTGCAGAAATTGGGAATTTGGCTTGAAAAATCAAACTCGTGCCCGCGCGACCTGCGGACACGAATGCAACTAAAAAACACGGGCCCGTGCGAGACTCGTTTTTTGGTGTTATTTTTTTTTATTTTTTTTACTACAAACCCCACCGTTTTACATAAAATATCACCAAGTTTTTCTGTTATTTAAAAAAAAAAAACAGCCCACCGATATTTTAACATTATATCACCGAATTTTCAGTCAAAAAAACGCCGATATATTGGCAAATACGGCCGATTTTATCGGTACCGTATTTTAGCACCGTATTTTTCCCCTAGGTCCGATATCCGATATCCCACCGATATCCCGGTGGGATATCGGCCGTATTAACTGCCCAGATAAAAACACAAACAAAGACTCAAAGACTCAAACCTAACTAAAAACAACTTAAACTAATAAAAACTGACTAAATTGACTCAAATAACTATATAAAAGACCCCAGAAATGAGATGTGTTTGCAACACATCAAACATCCCCACACTGACTCTTTTTTCGTCCTCGAAAAATACTGCAATGGAATCATAACCAGGACTTTGATCACTAATAACTCACAATTTCATAATTTACATAGCATACTTACATCCCAGTAGCGATTATTGATATTACGATCCGACTAAACCCATCCACCGACCTTTGAGCCCCCAAGGTGTTTATGATTTACCGAATATATTTTAGTCTGCCTATGTGTCCCACTCTAGAAAGATCAAGTTCAACCTAATTCCAAGTCATATTCAGTCCAAGTAAAGGTTAAAAATGATTTAAGTTTTAGATTTTCACCACCCCCCTTAAGTCAGATACAAAGATGTCCAAAGAATGATGGAATTGGATGGAATATGAATTTTTTTGAGCATTTATTCTATAATCTACTATATTTTTTTCTTTTTCTTTTTTTTTTCTTTTTTTTTCTTTTTTTCTCATTTTTCTTTTTTATTTTCTCATTGGTTAATTTTAACTAAGGTTACCAACGAGCATCATCAGAGGCATTCTTTTCGATATGTTATCCCTAAAATCATACGTGAGTATTTTGCCCGCGAGATCCAGAACATCATCAGAGGCACTCACCACGGGATACTATCCTTAGTTTGTACATGAGTATTTTGCCCCTTCACTCTAAAAGTATTAACCAATTTTATTACCTAATATGCTCATGATGGAAAAATGGGGCGCCACCGCATTGGTATGCCAATTTATTCTAAGGGCATAGAAGTATCTAGCCTAAAGGGGTCTCTTTCCTCCTAATCATCAGTTTCAGTATTCCTGTCACTCCTAAAATGAGAACCCACTAACAGACTGATTAATTACATATCTATACAATAATAAACACAATGGGATAATTAAGTCTTACTAAGTCAGCTGGGCCTACCAATACATTACTAACCGGCAATGCTTTCACCTTTTAATTATATAACATTTAAGCACAAAATTAGAAAACCAAATCCTAATTGTACTATCATTTTCCATTTAATTGCAGCTGAATTCTGAGACATTTTTGGACAATTTTTTATTTTTTTTCTTTTTTTTAAATAAACTAAATTAAAACACACTAAAATAAAAATAAAGACGAAATACTAAAATAAAAAAACAAAGACAAAAGTCTTCCCATCCCCACACTTGAACCACACATTGCCCTCAATGTGGAATGAGAATAAAATAAAGCAGAAAATAAAAATAAAAATAAACACACTCACATGATAAAAATAAAAATGCAAACGAAAATTAAAAAGAAAAATAAAGCGGAACGGACTCCCCTGAATATTTACTTGGACAAATGGCAAGCGAGCTCGTAACCACAGGTCCTCCACTGAAGTGTATCCAAATCCTATGCGCGAATATCATCGGACTTGTACGACACAAACAAAACCAAACGACTCGACTCGACCAACACATTAGTAATGAACACGAAAAATAAAATCACAAAAATATAAACTAAGGACGAACTAAAATAAAATGAAAAATTAAGTTAAAATGGTGGTTACCTGGAAAAACGAGAACTCACAAACCCTAAAGATCAAAAATGGAAGAATTGAAAACCTGCCTGGTTGGACCAACTGTCGCGTATCGCGACAAACTTCCTGCCAATCCTCGCGTATCGCGAGGAAACTACAAACCCAGCGGGTCCAGACCCTCCAGGCGTATCGCCTACCAACCTCCACCTTCTAGGTGATACGCCTGGAACAAGATTTCCAGAAACTTTTCTGACTTTTGGCCTTGAAAATTTTTCTATCTCTTTTTGCTCCCACTCCAGGTCTCAGGGCCGAATTTTTTTTCCAGGAAACCTACACTCAAGAAACCTCTTTTTGCGGGTTTTAGACTTCCTAGCGTATCGTCTACAGAGAAGGAATTCCCAGGCGATACGCCTGGAACTGCTAGGCGACAAATTAGTCGGTCAAACCGACTTACGGCCTTCGTTGACTGCTTCTTCTCTAGCGTATCGCGTAGAGATCCTCTCTCCCCAGGCGATACGCCTGGGGACCTTTTTTCCAGCACTTTTGTCTATTTCCTCGTTAACTCTTATCTGCTTCTCTCGTGGCCTCGGGATTTCACCAATTACCTACAAAAACATATAAAAACACAAACAAAGACTCAAAGACCTAAGCCTAACTAAAAACAACTTAAACTAATAAAAACTGACTCAAATTGACTCAAATAACTATATAAAAGACCCCAGAAATGAGATGTGTTTGCAACACATCAAACATCCACTTTACCATTCTACCTGATACTTCCGGTCTTCGTAACACTTGATTCATAGAAAATGTTTTAACATCTCAACCGTGTGCGCTTGAAAATATCTTCGCAAACGCCTTGCCACCAACACAAGTGACAAAACCAGTTTCTCCATTAAAGAATACCAAATTTCATAGTCTTTTAAAACCTTACTTACATAGTATATGGGCATCTGCTTTTGCCCTCTATCTGCCATTAATACTGAACTAGCCGCCCCTTTCGAGACAGCTAAGTACATCTACAAAGTCTCTCCCACAATCGGAGCAGTTAATGTCGGAAGTGACATCAAAAATGCTTTTAACTGCTTAAATGCCTCCTCAGCTTCTACCGACCAACAAAATCCTGACCCTCCAATACTGGCTTTTAACACTTGCATGAACGGTAAAGACCTCTCCGCAGCCTTAGAAACAAACCTCTGTAATGCAACCAACCTTCCATTTAAAACTTGTACATCCTTTACTGTAGATGGCGACCCCATTTGCAGAATTGCATCTACCTTATCGGGGCAAGCCCGAATTCCTTCATTATCTACTACCACTCCCAAGAATTTCCCTATATCCATACCAAAGGAACACTTTTTAGGGTTCAATCGCATGTTAATTTCCCTAAGCTTCGCAAATGTCTCCTCTATATCCTTAAACATATCCTCTTCATTTTTGCTTTTAATAACAATGTCATCAACATAAGCTTCCACATTTCTCCCTACCTGCTTTTGAAAGGCCTAATCCATAAGACGTTGGTAAGTTGCACCTGCATTTTTAAGACCAAAAGGCATCTTTTTGTAACAAAACATCCCTTTTTTGTAATAAATGAAGTTTTATCCTCATCTTCTACTGCCATCTGTATTTGATGATATCCCTTGTACGCGTCCAAAAAACATTTCCACCGAAAACCAATAACAAAATCAACCTTAAGATCAATTTCTGGCAGTGGATAGCAATCTTTTGGACAGGCATTATTCACATCCTTAAAGTAACTTCTCAATCATCCGATGCTTAAATCCATTATTTGATTTAACTAATTAAATCAAACTGCTTGGGCCATTATGTAATTATCATAAATGAAAGTGACTGAACGTGGATCGGTTTGGTCGAATTGATCGAATACAATTGTAAACAAGTGAGAATTCAACACACAAACGTAAATAAAACTCAATCTCGTATTAACAGAGAATCAGAGTTACACAGAGAAAACTCACAGACAAAATTCGCTCTAACTCTCACAAAACTTGACAATTACAAAGACATAAACATATATATATAGCCATCGGGTGTCCGAACTCCCTGGCTTGTCCGAACCTCAGGTTCGGCCAAGGCTCGGCCAGGGTTCGGCCAGAGTTCGGCCACCAGACCAAAAACCTAAATCTTCATGTCTTCGTTTGATCCAGCTCATTGCCATATCGTGTATCAACAAACTCCCATTTGGCAATAGCTGGACCGTTCTTCATCAGCTTTGAACATTTGTAGCAGCCCCATCTTCCTTCCAAACCAACTCATGGTTATTTCCAGCAAAGATGTTGAACGCAAAACAAACCCTTATCACCCTTTGGAACTTCAGCGCTTGATCCATGTAATCAGGGTGATACATGATTGGATTGTGATACAACTCGTCAATATCAGCCTTTGACAAGTTAATCAGCCACATCGGATCGTAAATCTTCACAACCCGGTTATCTTCTCTCAGTACAATCACTGCTTCTCCTGTCTTCTCATTATAATACCACCAACGCAAATCTTTGATGAAATCTTGTTGCATCTTCATCAATGGTATTTTCTTCATCACCTCAGGCTTCTTTGGAAATACCAAGATAATCAGCCTCTTGCCAGTTCTTTGATGTACTCTTGTTCGGGATCGCCGTCTTTTTGGCTTTTGAGGATTCAAAAACTGAAACCCCTCATTACATTCCCTCTCAAGAGTCTTTTTGAAATGCATGCCCAACCAATCATTGCCATAACAGCAAAATGGTTTTCTCGTCAGCTCACAAATTTCCCAGATTGGCAAACTGCTGAAATCTTTGGCGCACTTGAAGTACTGGATTCCATGTTCACGTTTAATCCCATAGCACTTCAACCTTGATGCATACATCCAACTTATAATCTCCCCTGACACCTGACCCTTAAACTTGAAAGACGATCTTTGCTTGACTGGTTTTGGAGTCGGCACATAATTAGCATGAAATGCTTTCATGAATTCTTTAAAAGTCTGATTCTGTTTCTGAATCTTTGCCTCCTTAACCACAGGGTCTTCAGATTTCTCAGCTTCTTTCTTTTTCAAAATCTCCTCAACTTCAACATCTTTCTCTTTTGGAAACACCTCAAACTCATCACCACCAGATTGATCGAAGTTGGAATACAAATCCGGATACTCTTCTTCTGTAATATCCTCAATTTCAATTTCTTCATCAAAAGTACCTTCCACATCTTCATCAGACTCTGGTACTGGATCTTTGAATTTTTCAGGAGCTTTCTCAGATGCTTTCTTCATTTCCTCATCATTTAATTCAAACACCCGTTGTAACTCTTCGGCCGTTAAATCTCCAACAAATTCCCCTTCTTCAAGCGTTTGTAGCATATCAGCAAATTCACTCATTGACTTTGCAGCTTGATTGGATGGAATTGAAGTAATTGGCACCGCTTCTCTAGAATCTTTTTCCATCTGGGAAGATGACGTCCCAGCACCCGAACCTGCGGTTCCAGATGGGCCTGGTCCACCACCTACATTCCCTTCAGGATCATCCTGATCAGGATCATCATTCAAAAATCTCAACGGATCTTCATTACAGCCCGTACCGTCTCCAATCTCCCCCTGAGCATTAAACTTCTCGATTAAGAATTTTAACTGCTCATTCATTTCCAGAAGCATCTTGGATTGGTTCTGACTAACCCGTTTCAATCTTATAATCTCCTGTCGATCCCATTGGCTGATTAACAAACTGCACACCAGCACTTGCTGAAGGTGCTGTGCTAACAGTTGTCGAACGAGTGGCATTCATCAAGTTTTGCAGAAAATCAGCTTGAACGTCAGACACTAAAGTCTGAACCGTTGTTGCTGCTTCAGAAACAGACACTGCAGGAGTAGCTGATGTAGAAACACCAGACCAAGGTTGTAAGATAAATTGTTGTATACCTTTCTTCTTTTTCTTCAGCCTACCCCCAACCACTGATTTATGTCTCTTCTTTCCTGAAAGAACTGTTGACGACCCAGCAACCGACTTCTTACCTTTACCAGAAATCATATCAGCATCTGGATCATAATCTTTATCAGATTCAGATGAGGCCACTTCATCATACACACGATCTTTGTAACGATCGTTGTTCTTGTTCTTGCTAATCCGGTAGGCAAAATGTTCAGCACTACCTTTCCTAAGCTTAACATATTTCGAGCTGATTAAGACTCTCACAAACGGATCGTTTGTATCAGAGAAGTCTTTAGAATCAACTTCAGCATTCCGAAAGTCATCATCAGTCTCAGATTCATCATCAAGGACATTCACCGACGGTGTCTCTGTCACAGTAACAGATCCCGAGACCACCGTTTCAGTTCTAGGTGGCTGAGATACTGGTTCTGGTTCTTGATGTACCGGTTCCTGAACCACTAGGACTTGTCTCTTAGGCCTTTTCACCCGACCTTGTATTGGTATTTGGTTCTGTTCTATGATCCAACTATAATCCAACTATAATCCAACTCCTCCGAATCACTACCATCATCATGACGAGGCGCACCCGTTACCGGTGGCACATAATTGACATCGGCAAGATGGCCAATCAATCTTTTCAGCTTAGGTTGAAATTCAAGTGCTTTCTTCTGATAAGACGCTAAAGCACCAACACTAGCTTCCGTCATGTGTTTCCACTCCATTCTGTGTGCATCATTCTTTATCAAATCCGGATATTTGTCATTGAACACCATTTGGATGAATCTGGGATAAATTGTTGCTTTCTTTTGACGTTGAGTCAAATTGTCTCGCATATAATGGAAAATCATCCCAGAGACATTGTAGGACCGATTCATCACCAGTGCATTCATCAAGGATAGAATTATCTGTTAGACTTCATCATTACCTGAAATTCGATGTCTCAAACAGACCAACAGCACATGGGCAAGATACTTGTACGGCACACTTAATGATGATTTGTACACCCATTCCTTACTTGGATCGTCGGTATACCAAATCCGCTTTAAGAAAGCCACATTATCCTCATGTGGGAATTCAATCCGTGCATTTGTCGCATCAGACTCTAAATGTAGAACCCTGCGTATATCTGCCTCAGTGACTTCAACAGGTCTTCCTTGTACAGTTGCAACAATTCTGATTGGAGAATCAGTAATTGTATGAGTTGTGTTCCAAAATTCCAGAATAATATCCCGATAAACTTCACACTGCTGTGTGATGTAGAAGCATATTCCTATGCTATGAGTGTCTCGTGTATTGTATCTATGTGAGCGTGTCTTTGTATGAAGTACAAAAACATTGAAAAATGAGAAATTGTATCCAACATGATTGGGAAATGATGGTACATTGGCTTACATGTCTGGCTCATGGATAAAATAGATGAAAAAGCCATAAGATCATTGATTCGATGTGCTTGGTAGGCTCGGCATTAAATCCAAAAGTATATAGATGTGATAAACACATTAAATACTAATGCTTGACCAAGTGGACAACATCTTGTTGCATATCTCATGATATATTAAGAAAAGATATGTGAAAAAGAAAATGAGAAGTCACTGTGTATACATGTGTTCATTTTGCAAAGATTTAAACTTGTTTGATTTTCTTTATTTTGTCAAACGATCGGACTTTCTTTGCGTATCGAAAGATTGACCTGATTGTTGTTCGTTTGACGTTCTGCTTTATTTTCTTTGGTGTTTCGTATAACTCATCGGACTTTCTCTGCGTGTACGGAAGTACCGACCTGATTGTTGTTGAGTTATACAATTTCAACTTGTTTTATTTTCTTATTTTGTTAAATCCGAGGCCTTATCTGCGTATCAAAAGATCGACCTCAAGGTAGACGATTTAACGTTCTTATTTCTTTTTGCATGGAACACAGTTGACTGAATCATGAATACAATCATTATGTGATTAAATCACAAATGAAATCACAAAGTGTGATATAAAAAGCAAAAACATATCTGAGTATGTCTGATAGTGTGGGGTACACTGGTCAAAGCAAACTTAATCAATACATATAACATATCCAGATGTTATGAGTATGATTGTGTCTGAGTTTAAGATGGACAAATAATACCAGTAATCAACATGACTTATGTGTTGAAGTAATTGAAATTGAAGTGTAGTTCAGCATGATATGTCCAATATGATCCCAAGTTGTGATCTTTCTCACAAAAGACAAAAATAGTGTCTGATTCTGTATTGCATTTATGTTTCATATATGAAAAGTCCAAAAAGATTTTTGTTGTGTTTTGATATAAAGTTTCAAAAAGCCAAAAAGATTTTATTTCTTATTTGTTTTCGACCAATCGACATGTGATACAAAATCAAATTTCAAATCTATATCTTGGATTCTCGAAGAGAAGTTTTGCGCCAAGATTAAATTAATTTTCAAAAGATAAAGAAACCGCGGTTCTATCTTCTGAAATTGCAGGTTATGGATTTCAAAGACTCAAGCATGGTGAAAGGGGGAGTTTGAAGTATTTTTCACAAGTGGATCTTGAAGTTCAAAGTTGATTCAAGAGTGATCCAGCCATGCAAGCTCTATTTCTGACAAGATTTCAAGTCAAAGATCGGATGCATCAATGTTGAAGATTGAAGACTGAAGTTTAGTTAGAAAATAGATACACTACACGTTAAGGGGGAGTCTGTAGAAGCATATTCCTATGCTATGAGTGTCTCGTGTATTGTATCTATGTGAGCGGGTCTTTGTATGAAGTGTAATGACTATATCATTGGCATCGGACCAGATGGTCCGGCGGACCAAATGGTCTGGGCGTACCATTTGGTACGCAGCCTATGTAGTCACTTACTATAAATAGGTTGTGTTAGAATGTGCATTAGAGACGAGTTGAACACTTCTATCATTCTACACCTTTCTGTGTGTGTTTCTAGAGAGAGAAACTAGAGAGAACTTCTTTGTATCTTCATGTGATCAATAAGAATTCTCTTATTTACATCCGTTGTTGCTATGATTGATTGATACACGCAGTAGTAAGATCGTTTCTCGTTTCTACAAGT
>JBCNJP010011325.1:0-17126 GCA_039602395.1 Deinandra increscens subsp. villosa
ATGCTTATTGGTTACATAGACACCTTATTGGGACTCATTGGTCCCAACTGACCCTCGTTTCCCCTAAACACACCTTATTGGGACTCATTGGTCCTAGACACAACTTATTGGTTACATACACACCTTATTGGGCCATCATTGGTACTAAGCATAACTTATTGGTTACATACACACCTTATTGGGACTCATTGGTCCCAACTGACCCTTGTTTCGCCTAAACACAACTTATTAAGACTCATTGGTCCTAAACACAAGTTATTGGTTACATACACACCTTATTGGGCCATCATTGGTCCTAAACACAACTTATTTGTTACATACACACCTTATTGGGACTCATTGGTCCCAACTGACCCTCGTTTCCCCTAAACACACCTTATTGGCACTCATTGGTCCTAGACACAACTTATTGGTTACATACACACCTTATTGGGCCATCATTGGTACTAAACACAACTTATTGGTTACATACACACCTTATTGGGACTCATTGGTCCCAACTGACCCTCATTTGCCCTAAACACACCTTATTGGGACTCATTGGTCCTAGACACAACTTATTGGTTACATACACACCTTATTGGGCCATCATTGGTCCTAAACATGCTTATTGGTTACATAGACACCTTATTGGGACTCATTGGTCCCAACTGACCCTCGTTTCCCCTAAACACACCTTATTGGGACTCATTGGTCCTAGACACAACTTATTGGTTACATAAAAACCTTATTGGGCCATCATTGGTCCGAAACACAACTTATTGGTTACATACACACCTTATTGGGACTCATTGGTCCCAACTGACCCTTGTTTCGCCTAAACACAACTTATTAAGACTCATTGGTCCTAAACACAAGTTATTGGTTACATACACACCTTATTGGGCCATCATTGGTCCTAAACACAACTTATTGGTTACATACACACCTTATTGGGACTCATTGGTCCCAACTGACCCTCGTTTCCCCTAAACACACCTTATTGGCACTCATTGGTCCTAGACACAACTTATTGGTTACATACACACCTTATTGGGCCATCATTGGTACTAAACACAACTTATTGGTTACATACACACCTTATTGGGACTCATTGGTCCCAACTGACCCTCATTTGCCCTAAACTCACCTTATTGGGACTCATTGGTCCTAGACACAACTTATTGGTTACATACACACCTTATTGGGCCATCATTGGTCCTAAACATGCTTATTGGTTACATAGACACCTTATTGGGACTCATTGGTCCCAACTGACCCTCGTTTCCCCTAAACACACCTTATTGGGACTCATTGGTCCTAGACACAACTTATTGGTTACATACACACCTTATTGGGCCATCATTGGTACTAAACATAACTTATTGGTTACATACACACCTTATTGGGACTCATTGGTCCCAACTGACCCTCGTTTCCCCTAAACACACCTTATTGGGACTCATTGGTCCTAGACACAACTTATTGGTTACATACACACCTTATTGGGCTATCATTGGTCCTAAACATGCTTATTGGTTACATACACACCTTATTGGGACTCATTGGTCCCAACTGACCCTCGTTTCCCCTAAACACACCTTATTGGGACTCATTGGTCCTAGACACAACTTATTGGTTACATACAAACCTTATTGGGCCATCATTGGTCCGAAACATAACTTATTGGTTACATACACACCTTATTGGGACTCATTGGTCCTAGACACAACTTATTAGTTACATACACACCTTATTGGGCCATCATTGGTCTTAAACATGATTATTAGTTACATACACACCTTATTGGGACTCGTTGGTCCAAACTGACCCTCGTTTCTCCTAAACACACCTTATTGGGACTAATTGGTCCTAGACAAAACTTATTGGTTACATACAAACCTTATTGGGCCATCATTGGTCCTAAACACAACTTATTGGTTACATACACACCTTATTGGGACTCATTGGTCCCAACTGATCCTCGTTTATCCAAAACACAACTTATTGGGACTAATTGGTCCTAGACACAACTTATTGGTTACATACAAACCTTATTGGGCCATCATTGGTCCTAAACACAACTTATTGGTTACATACACACCTTATTGGGACTCAATGGTCCCAAATGACCCTCGTTTCCCCTAAACACACCTTATTGGGACTCACTGGTCCTAGACACAACTTATTGGTTACATACAAACCTTATTGGGCCATCATTGGTCCTAAACATAACTTATTGGTTACATACACACCTTATTGGGACTCATTGGTCCCAACTGACCCTCGTTTCCCCTAAACACACCTTATTGGGACTCATTGGTCCTAGACACAACTTATTGGTTACATACACACCTTATTGGGCCATCATTGGTCCTAAACACAACTTATTGGTTACATACACACCTTATTGGGACTCATTGGTCCCAACTGACCCTCGTTTCCCCTAAACACACCTTATTGGGACTCATTGGTCCTAGACACAACTTATTGGTTACATACACACCTTATTGGGCCATCATTGGTCCTAAACACAACTTATTGGTTACATACACACCTTATTGGGACTCATTGGTCCCAACTGACCCTCGTTTCCCCTAAACACACCTTATTGGGACTCATTGGTCCTAGACACAACTTATTGGTTACATACACACCTTATTGGGCCATCATTGGTCCTAAACACAACTTATTGGTTACATACACACCTTATTGGGACTCATTGGTCCCAACTGACCCTCGTTTCCCCTAAACACACCTTATTGGGACTCATTGGTCCTAGACACAACTTATTGGTTACATACACACCTTATTGGGCCATCATTGGTCCTAAACACAACTTATTGGTTACATACACACCTTATTGGGACTCATTGGTCCCAACTGACCCTCGTTTCCCCTAAGCACACCTTATTGGGACTCATTGGTCCTAGACACAACTTATTGGTTACAAACAAACCTTATTGGGCCATCATTGGTCCTAAACACAACTTATTTGTTACATACACACCTTATTGGGACTCATTGGTCCTAGACACAACTTATTGGTTACATACACACCTTATTGGGCCATCATTGGTCCTAAACATGACTTATTGGTTACATACACACCTTATTGGGACTCATTGGTCCCAACTGACCCTCGTTTCCCCTAAACACACCTTATTGGGACTCATTGGTCCTAGACACAACTTATTGGTTACATACACACCTTATTGGGCCATCATTGGTCCTAAACATAACTTATTGGTTACATACACACCTTATTGGGACTCATTGGTCCTAGACACAACTTATTAGTTACATACACACCTTATTGGGCCATCATTGGTCTTAAACATGATTATTAGTTACATACACACCTTATTGGGACTCGTTGGTCCAAACTGACCCTCGTTTCTCCTAAACACACCTTATTGGGACTCATTGGTCCTAGACAAAACTTATTGGTTACATACAAACCTTATTGGGCCATCATTGGTCCTAAACACAACTTATTGGTTACATACACACCTTATTGGGACTCATTGGTCCCAACTGACCCTCGTTTATCCAAAACACAACTTATTGGGACTAATTGGTCCTAGACACAACTTATTGGTTACATACAAACCTTATTGGGCCATCATTGGTCCTAAACACAACTTATTGGTTACATACACACCTTATTGGGACTCAATGGTCCCAAATGACCCTCGTTTCCCCTAAACACACCTTATTGGGACTCACTGGTCCTAGACACAACTTATTGGTTACATACAAACCTTATTGGGCCATCATTGGTCCTAAACATAACTTATTGGTTACATACACACCTTATTGGGACTCATTGGTCCCAACTGACCCTCGTTTCCCCTAAACACACCTTATTGGGACTCATTGGTCCTAGACACAACTTATTGGTTACATACACACCTTATTGGGCCATCATTGGTCCTAAACACAACTTATTTGTTACATACACACCTTATTGGGACTCATTGGTCCCAACTGACCCTCGTTTCCCCTAAACACACCTTATTGGGACTCATTGGTCCTAGACACAACTTATTGGTTACATACACACCTTATTGGGCCATCATTGGTCCTAAACACAACTTATTGGTTACATACACACCTTATTGGGACTCATTGGTCCCAACTGACCCTCGTTTCCCCTAAGCACACGTTATTGGGACTCATTGGTCCTAGACACAACTTATTGGTTACATACACACCTTATTGGGCCATCATTGGTCCTAAACATAACTTATTTGTTACATACACACCTTATTGGGACTCATTGGTCCCAACTGACCCTCGTTTCCCCTAAACACACCTTATTGGGACTCATTGGTCCTAGACACAACTTATTGGTTACATACACACCTTATTGGGCCATCATTGGTACTAAACACAACTTATTGGTTACATACACACCTTATTGGGACTCATTGGTCCCAACTGACCCTCGTTTCCCCTAAGCACACCTTATTGGGACTCATTGGTCCTAGACACAACTTATTGGTTACAAACAAACCTTATTGGGCCATCATTGGTCCTAAACACAACTTATTTGTTACATACACACCTTATTGGGACTCATTGGTCCTAGACACAACTTATTGGTTACATAAAAACCTTATTGGGCCATCATTGGTCCGAAACACAACTTATTGGTTACATACACACCTTATTGGGACTCATTGGTCCCAACTGACCCTTGTTTCGCCTAAACACAACTTATTAGGACTCATTGGTCCTAAACACAAGTTATTGGTTACATACACACCTTATTGGGCCATCATTGGTCCTAAACACAACTTATTTGTTACATACACACCTTATTGGGACTCATTGGTCCCAACTGACCCTCGTTTCCCCTAAACACACCTTATTGGGACTCATTGGTCCTAGACACAACTTATTGGTTACATACACACCTTATTGGGCCATCATTGGTACTAAACACAACTTATTGGTTACATACACACCTTATTGGGACTCATTGGTCCCAACTGACCCTCGTTTCCCCTAAACACACCTTATTGGGACTCATTGGTCCTAGACACAACTTATTGGTTACATACACACCTTATTGGGCCATCATTGGTCCTAAACATGCTTATTGGTTACATACACACCTTATTGGGACTCATTGGTCCCAACTGACCCTCGTTTCCCCTAAACACACCTTATTGGGACTCATTGGTCCTAGACACAACTTATTGGTTACATACACACCTTATTGGGCCATCATTGGTACTAAACATAACTTATTGGTTACATACACACCTTATTGGGACTCATTGGTCCCAACTGACCCTCGTTTCCCCTAAACACACCTTATTGGGACTCATTGGTCCTAGACACAACTTATTGGTTACATACACACCTTATTGGGCCATCATTGGTCCTAAACACAACTTATTGGTTACATACACACCTTATTGGGACTCATTGGTCCCAACTGACCCTCGTTTCCCCTAAACACACCTTATTGGCACTCATTGGTCCTAGACACAACTTATTGGTTACATACACACCTTATTGGGCCATCATTGGTCCTAAACACAACTTATTGGTTACATACACACCTTATTGGGACTCATTGGTCCCAACTGACCCTCGTTTCCCCTAAACACACCTTATTGGGACTCATTGGTCCTAGACACAACTTATTGGTTACATACACACCTTATTGGGCCATCATTGGTCCTAAACATAACTTATTGGTTACATACACACCTTATTGGGACTCATTGGTCCCAACTGACCCTCGTTTCCCCTAAACACACCTTATTGGGACTCATTGGTCCTAGACACAACTTATTGGTTACATACACACCTTATTGGGCCATCATTGGTCCTAAACATGACTTATTGGTTACATACACACCTTATTGGGACTCATTGGTCCCAACTGACCCTCGTTTCCCCTAAACACACCTTATTGGGACTCATTGGTCCTAGACACAACTTATTGGTTACATACAAACCTTATTGGGCCATCATTGGTCCGAAACATAACTTATTGGTTACATACACACCTTATTGGGACTCATTGGTCCTAGACACAACTTATTAGTTACATACACACCTTATTGGGCCATCATTGGTCTTAAACATGATTATTAGTTACATACACACCTTATTGGGACTCGTTGGTCCAAACTGACCCTCGTTTCTCCTAAACACACCTTATTGGGACTCATTGGTCCTAGACACAACTTATTGGTTACATACAAACCTTATTGGGCCATCATTGGTCCTAAACACAACTTATTGGTTACATACACACCTTATTGGGACTCATTGGTCCCAACTGACCCTCGTTTCCCCTAAACACACCTTATTGGGACTCATTGGTCCTAGACACAACTTATTGGTTACATACAAACCTTATTGGGCCATCATTGGTCCTAAACATAACTTATTGGTTACATACACACCTTATTGGGACTCATTGGTCCCAACTGACCCTCGTTTCCCCTAAACACACCTTATTGGGACTCATTGGTCCTAGACACAACTTATTGGTTACATACACACCTTATTGGGCCATCATTGGTCCTAAACATAACTTATTGGTTACATACACACCTTATTGGGACTCATTGGTCCTAGACACAACTTATTGGTTACATAAACACCTTATTGGGCCATCATTGGTCCTAAACACAACTTATTGGTTACATACACACCTTATTGGGACTCATTGGTCCCAACTGACCCTTGTTTCCCCTAAACACACCTTATTGGGACTCATTGGTCCTAGACACAACTTATTGGTTACATACACACCTTATTGGGCCATCATTGGTCCTAAACACAACTTATTGGTTACATACACACCTTATTGGGACTCATTGGTCCCAACTGACCCTCGTTTCCCCTAAACACACCTTATTGGGACTCATTGGTCCTAGACACAACTTATTGGTTACATACACACCTTATTGGGCCATCATTGGTCCTAAACACAACTTATTGGTTACATACACACCTTATTGGGACTCATTGGTCCCAACTGACCCTCGTTTCCCCTAAACACACCTTATTGGGACTCATTGGTCCTAGACACAACTTATTGGTTACATACACACCTTATTGGGCCATCATTGGTCCTAAACACAACTTATTGGTTACATACACACCTTATTGGGACTCATTGGTCCCAACTGACCCTCGTTTCCCCTAAACACACCTTATTGGGACTCATTGGTCCTAGACACAACTTATTGGTTACATACACACCTTATTGGGCCATCATTGGTCCTAAACACAACTTATTGGTTACATACACACCTTATTGGGACTCATTGGTCCCAACTGACCCTCGTTTCCCCTAAGCACACGTTATTGGGACTCATTGGTCCTAGACACAACTTATTGGTTACATACACACCTTATTGGGCCATCATTGGTCCTAAACATAACTTATTTGTTACATACACACCTTATTGGGACTCATTGGTCCCAACTGACCCTCGTTTCCCCTAAACACACCTTATTGGGACTCATTGGTCCTAGACACAACTTATTGGTTACATACACACCTTATTGGGCCATCATTGGTACTAAACACAACTTATTGGTTACATACACACCTTATTGGGACTCATTGGTCCCAACTGACCCTCGTTTCCCCTAAGCACACCTTATTGGGACTCATTGGTCCTAGACACAACTTATTGGTTACATACAAACCTTATTGGGCCATCATTGGTCCTAAACACAACTTATTTGTTACATACACACCTTATTGGGACTCATTGGTCCTAGACACAACTTATTGGTTACATAAAAACCTTATTGGGCCATCATTGGTCCGAAACACAACTTATTGGTTACATACACACCTTATTGGGACTCATTGGTCCCAACTGACCCTTGTTTCGCCTAAACACAACTTATTAGGACTCATTGGTCCTAAACACAAGTTATTGGTTACATACACACCTTATTGGGCCATCATTGGTCCTAAACACAACTTATTTGTTACATACACACCTTATTGGGACTCATTGGTCCCAACTGACCCTCGTTTCCCCTAAACACACCTTATTGGGACTCATTGGTCCTAGACACAACTTATTGGTTACATACACACCTTATTGGGCCATCATTGGTACTAAACACAACTTATTGGTTACATACACACCTTATTGGGACTCATTGGTCCCAACTGACCCTCGTTTCCCCTAAACACACCTTATTGGGACTCATTGGTCCTAGACACAACTTATTGGTTACATACACACCTTATTGGGCCATCATTGGTCCTAAACACAACTTATTGGTTACATACACACCTTATTGGGACTCATTGGTCCCAACTGACCCTCGTTTCCCCTAAACACACCTTATTGGCACTCATTGGTCCTAGACACAACTTATTGGTTACATACACACCTTATTGGGCCATCATTGGTACTAAACACAACTTATTGGTTACATACACACCTTATTGGGACTCATTGGTCCCAACTGACCCTCATTTGCCCTAAACACACCTTATTGGGACTCATTGGTCCTAGACACAACTTATTGGTTACATACACACCTTATTGGGCCATCATTGGTCCTAAACATGCTTATTGGTTACATAGACACCTTATTGGGACTCATTGGTCCCAACTGACCCTCGTTTCCCCTAAACACACCTTATTGGGACTCATTGGTCCTAGACACAACTTATTGGTTACATACACACCTTATTGGGCCATCATTGGTACTAAGCATAACTTATTGGTTACATACACACCTTATTGGGACTCATTGGTCCCAACTGACCCTCGTTTCCCCTAAACACACCTTATTGGGACTCATTGGTCCTAGACACAACTTATTGGTTACATACACACCTTATTGGGCCATCATTGGTCCTAAACATAACTTATTGGTTACATACACACCTTATTGGGACTCATTGGTCCCAACTGACCCTCGTTTCCCCTAAACACACCTTATTGGGACTCATTGGTCCTAGACACAACTTATTGGTTACATACAAACCTTATTGGGCCATCATTGGTCCTAAACACAACTTATTGGTTACATACACACCTTATTGGGACTCATTGGTCCTAGACACAACTTATTAGTTACATACACACCTTATTGGGCCATCATTGGTCCTAAACATGACTTATTGGTTACATACACACCTTATTGGGACTCATTGGTCCCAACTGACCCTCGTTTCTCCTAAACACACCTTATTGGGACTCATTGGTCCTAGACACAACTTATTGGTTACATACACACCTTATTGGGCCATCATTGGTCCTAAACACAACTTATTGGTTACATACACACCTTATTGGGACTCATTGGTCCCAACTGACCCTCGTTTCCCCTAAACACACCTTATTGGGACTCATTGGTCCTAGACACAACTTATTGGTTACATACACACCTTATTGGGCCATCATTGGTCCTAAACATAACTTATTGGTTACATACACACCTTATTGGGACTCATTGGTCCCAACTGACCCTCGTTTCCCCTAAACACACCTTATTGGGACTCATTGGTCCTAGACACAACTTATTGGTTACATACAAACCTTATTGGGCCATCATTGGTCCTAAACATAACTTATTGGTTACATACACACCTTATTGGGACTCATTGGTCCTAGACACAACTTATTGGTTACATACACACCTTATTGGGCCATCATTGGTCCTAAACATAACTTATTGGTTACATACACACCTTATTGGGACTCATTGGTCCCAACTGACCCTCGTTTCCCCTAAACACACCTTATTGGGACTCATTGGTCCTAGACACAACTTATTGGTTACATACAAACCTTATTGGGCCATCATTGGTCCTAAACACAACTTATTGGTTACATACACACCTTATTGGGACTCATTGGTCCCAACTGACCCTCGTTTCCCCTAAACACACCTTATTGGGACTCATTGGTCCTAGACACAACTTATTGGTTACATACAAACCTTATTGGGCCATCATTGGTCCTAAACATAACTTATTGGTTACATACACACCTTATTGGGACTCATTGGTCCCAACTGACCCTCGTTTCCCCTAAACACACCTTATTGGGACTCATTGGTCCTAGACACAACTTATTGGTTACATACACACCTTATTGGGCCATCATTGGTCCTAAACATAACTTATTGGTTACATACACACCTTATTGGGACTCATTGGTCCCAACTGACCCTCGTTTCCCCTAAACACACCTTATTGGGACTCATTGGTCCTAGACACAACTTATTGGTTACATACAAACCTTATTGGGCCATCATTGGTCCTAAACACAACTTATTGGTTACATACACACCTTATTGGGACTCATTGGTCCCAACTGACCCTTGTTTCCCCTAAACACACCTTATTGGGACTCATTGGTCCTAGACACAACTTATTGGTTACATACACACCTTATTGGGCCATCATTGGTCCTAAACACAACTTATTGGTTACATACACACCTTATTGGGACTCATTGGTCCCAACTGACCCTCGTTTCCCCTAAACACACCTTATTGGGACTCATTGGTCCTAGACACAACTTATTGGTTACATACACACCTTATTGGGCCATCATTGGTCCTAAACACAACTTATTGGTTACATACACACCTTATTGGGACTCATTGGTCCCAACTGACCCTCGTTTCCCCTAAACACACCTTATTGGGACTCATTGGTCCTAGACACAACTTATTGGTTACATACACACCTTATTGGGCCATCATTGGTCCTAAACACAACTTATTGGTTACATACACACCTTATTGGGACTCATTGGTCCCAACTGACCCTCGTTTCCCCTAAACACACCTTATTGGGACTCATTGGTCCTAGACACAACTTATTGGTTACATACACACCTTATTGGGCCATCATTGGTCCTAAACATAACTTATTGGTTACATACACACCTTATTGGGACTCATTGGTCCCAACTGACCCTCGTTTCCCCTAAACACACCTTATTGGGACTCATTGGTCCTAGACACAACTTATTGGTTACATACACACCTTATTGGGCCATCATTGGTACTAAACACAACTTATTGGTTACATACACACCTTATTGGGACTCATTGGTCCCAACTGACCCTCGTTTCCCCTAAGCACACCTTATTGGGACTCATTGGTCCTAGACACAACTTATTGGTTACAAACAAACCTTATTGGGCCATCATTGGTCCTAAACACAACTTATTTGTTACATACACACCTTATTGGGACTCATTGGTCCTAGACACAACTTATTGGTTACATAAAAACCTTATTGGGCCATCATTGGTCCGAAACACAACTTATTGGTTACATACACACCTTATTGGGACTCATTGGTCCCAACTGACCCTTGTTTCGCCTAAACACAACTTATTAGGACTCATTGGTCCTAAACACAAGTTATTGGTTACATACACACCTTATTGGGCCATCATTGGTCCTAAACACAACTTATTTGTTACATACACACCTTATTGGGACTCATTGGTCCCAACTGACCCTCGTTTCCCCTAAACACACCTTATTGGCACTCATTGGTCCTAGACACAACTTATTGGTTACATACACACCTTATTGGGCCATCATTGGTACTAAACACAACTTATTGGTTACATACACACCTTATTGGGACTCATTGGTCCCAACTGACCCTCGTTTCCCCTAAACACACCTTATTGGGACTCATTGGTCCTAGACACAACTTATTGGTTACATACACACCTTATTGGGCCATCATTGGTCCTAAACATAGCTTATTGGTTACATACACACCTTATTGGGACTCATTGGTCCCAACTGACCCTCGTTTCCCCTAAACACACCTTATTGGGACTCATTGGTCCTAGACACAACTTATTGGTTACATACACACCTTATTGGGCCATCATTGGTACTAAACACAACTTATTGGTTACATACACACCTTATTGGGACTCATTGGTCCCAACTGACCCTTGTTTCGCCCTAAACACAACTTATTAGGACTCATTGGTCCTAAACACAAGTTATTGGTTACATACACACCTTATTGGGCCATCATTGGTCCTAAACACAACTTATTTGTTACATACACACCTTATTGGGACTCATTGGTCCCAACTGACCCTCGTTTCCCCTAAACACACCTTATTGGCACTCATTGGTCCTAGACACAACTTATTGGTTACATACACACCTTATTGGGCCATCATTGGTACTAAACACAACTTATTGGTTACATACACACCTTATTGGGACTCATTGGTCCCAACTGACCCTCGTTTGCCCTAAACACACCTTATTGGCACTCATTGGTCCTAGACACAACTTATTGGTTACATACACACCTTATTGGGCCATCATTGGTCCTAAACATGACTTATTGGTTACATACACACCTTATTGGGACTCATTGGTCCCAACTGACCCTCGTTTCCCCTAAACACACCTTATTGGGACTCATTGGTCCTAGACACAACTTATTGGTTACATACACACCTTATTGGGCCATCATTGGTACTAAACATAACTTATTGGTTACATACACACCTTATTGGGACTCATTGGTCCCAACTGACCCTCGTTTCCCCTAAACACACCTTATTGGGACTCATTGGTCCTAGACACAACTTATTGGTTACATACACACCTTATTGGGCTATCATTGGTCCTAAACATGCTTATTGGTTACATACACACCTTATTGGGACTCATTGGTCCCAACTGACCCTCGTTTCCCCTAAACACACCTTATTGGGACTCATTGGTCCTAGACACAACTTATTGGTTACATACAAACCTTATTGGGCCATCATTGGTCCGAAACATAACTTATTGGTTACATACACACCTTATTGGGACTCATTGGTCCTAGACACAACTTATTAGTTACATACACACCTTATTGGGCCATCATTGGTCTTAAACATGATTATTAGTTACATACACACCTTATTGGGACTCGTTGGTCCAAACTGACCCTCGTTTCTCCTAAACACACCTTATTGGGACTAATTGGTCCTAGACAAAACTTATTGGTTACATACAAACCTTATTGGGCCATCATTGGTCCTAAACACAACTTATTGGTTACATACACACCTTATTGGGACTCATTGGTCCCAACTGACCCTCGTTTATCCAAAACACAACTTATTGGGACTCATTGGTCCTAGACACAACTTATTGGTTACATACAAACCTTATTGGGCCATCATTGGTCCTAAACATAACTTATTGGTTACATACACACCTTATTGGGACTCATTGGTCCCAACTGACCCTCGTTTCCCCTAAACACACCTTATTGGGACTCATTGGTCCTAGACACAACTTATTGGTTACATACAAACCTTATTGGGCCATCATTGGTCCTAAACACAACTTATTTGTTACATACACACCTTATTGGGACTCATTGGTCCTAGACACAACTTATTGGTTACATAAAAACCTTATTGGGCCATCATTGGTCCGAAACACAACTTATTGGTTACATACACACCTTATTGGGACTCATTGGTCCCAACTGACCCTCGTTTCCCCTAAACACACCTTATTGGGACTCATTGGTCCTAGACACAACTTATTGGTTACATACACACCTTATTGGGCCATCATTGGTCCTAAACACAACTTATTGGTTACATACACACCTTATTGGGACTCATTGGTCCCAACTGACCCTCGTTTCCCCTAAACACACCTTATTGGGACTCATTGGTCCTAGACACAACTTATTGGTTACATACACACCTTATTGGGCCATCATTGGTCCTAAACACAACTTATTGGTTACATACACACCTTATTGGGACTCATTGGTCCCAACTGACCCTCGTTTCCCCTAAACACACCTTATTGGGACTCATTGGTCCTAAACACAACTTATTGGTTACATACACACCTTATTGGGCCATCATTGGTCCTAAACACAACTTATTTGTTACATACACACCTTATTGGGACTCATTGGTCCCAACTGACCCTCGTTTCCCCTAAACACACCTTATTGGGACTCATTGGTCCTAGACACAACTTATTGGTTACATACACACCTTATTGGGCCATCATTGGTACTAAACACAACTTATTGGTTACATACACACCTTATTGGGACTCATTGGTCCCAACTGACCCTCGTTTCCCCTAAACACACCTTATTGGGACTCATTGGTCCTAGACACAACTTATTGGTTACATACACACCTTATTGGGCCATCATTGGTCCTAAACATAACTTATTGGTTACATACACACCTTATTGGGACTCATTGGTCCCAACTGACCCTCGTTTCCCCTAAACACACCTTATTGGGACTCATTGGTCCTAGACACAACTTATTGGTTACATACACACCTTATTGGGCCATCATTGGTACTAAACACAACTTATTGGTTACATACACACCTTATTGGGACTCATTGGTCCCAACTGACCCTCGTTTCCCCTAAACACACCTTATTGGCACTCATTGGTCCTAGACACAACTTATTGGTTACATACACACCTTATTGGGCCATCATTGGTCCTAAACACAACTTATTGGTTACATACACACCTTATTGGGACTCATTGGTCCCAACTGACCCTCGTTTGCCCTAAACACACCTTATTGGCACTCATTGGTCCTAGACACAACTTATTGGTTACATACACACCTTATTGGGCCATCATTGGTCCTAAACATAGCTTATTGGTTACATACACACCTTATTGGGACTCATTGGTCCCAACTGACCCTCGTTTCCCCTAAACACACCTTATTGGGACTCATTGGTCCTAGACACAACTTATTGGTTACATACACACCTTATTGGGCCATCATTGGTACTAAGCATAACTTATTGGTTACATACACACCTTATTGGGACTCATTGGTCCCAACTGACCCTCGTTTCCCCTAAACACACCTTATTGGGACTCATTGGTCCTAGACACAACTTATTGGTTACATACACACCTTATTGGGCTATCATTGGTCCTAAACATAGCTTATTGGTTACATACACACCTTATTGGGACTCATTGGTCCCAACTGACCCTCGTTTCCCCTAAACACACCTTATTGGGACTCATTGGTCCTAGACACAACTTATTGGTTACATACAAACCTTATTGGGCCATCATTGGTCCGAAACATAACTTATTGGTTACATACACACCTTATTGGGACTCATTGGTCCTAGACACAACTTATTAGTTACATACACACCTTATTGGGCCATCATTGGTCTTAAACATGATTATTAGTTACATACACACCTTATTGGGACTCGTTGGTCCAAACTGACCCTCGTTTCTCCTAAACACACCTTATTGGGACTAATTGGTCCTAGACAAAACTTATTGGTTACATACAAACCTTATTGGGCCATCATTGGTCCTAAACACAACTTATTGGTTACATACACACCTTATTGGGACTCATTGGTCCCAACTGACCCTCGTTTACCCTAAACACACCTTATTGGGACTCATTGGTCCTAGACACAACTTATTGGTTACATACAAACCTTATTGGGCCATCATTGGTCCTAAACACAACTTATTGGTTACATACACACCTTATTGGGACTCATTGGTCCCAACTGACCCTCGTTTCCCCTAAACACACCTTATTGGGACTCATTGGTCCTAGACACAACTTATTGGTTACATACAAACCTTATTGGGCCATCATTGGTCCTAAACACAACTTATTGGTTACATACACACCTTATTGGGACTCATTGGTCCCAACTGACCCTCTTTCCCCTAAACACACCTTATTGGGACTCATTGGTCCTAACACAACTTATTGGTTACATACACACCTTATTGGGCCATCATTGGTCCTAAACACAACTTATTGGTTACATACACACCTTATTGGGACTCATTGGTCCCAACTGACCCTCGTTTCCCCTAAACACACCTTATTGGGACTCATTGGTCCTAGACACAACTTATTGGTTACATACACACCTTATTGGGCCATCATTGGTCCTAAACACAACTTATTGGTTACATACACACCTTATTGGGACTCATTGGTCCCAACTGACCCTCGTTTCCCCTAAACACACCTTATTGGGACTCATTGGTCCTAGACACAACTTATTGGTTACATACACACCTTATTGGGCCATCATTGGTCCTAAACACAACTTATTGGTTACATACACACCTTATTGGGACTCATTGGTCCCAACTGACCCTCGTTTCCCCTAAACACACCTTATTGGGACTCATTGGTCCTAGACACAACTTATTGGTTACATACACACCTTATTGGGCCATCATTGGTCCTAAACACAACTTATTGGTTACATACACACCTTATTGGGACTCATTGGTCCCAACTGACCCTCGTTTCCCCTAAACACACCTTATTGGGACTCATTGGTCCTAGACACAACTTATTGGTTACATACACACCTTATTGGGCCATCATTGGTACTAAACACAACTTATTGGTTACATACACACCTTATTGGGACTCATTGGTCCCAACTGACCCTCGTTTCCCCTAAACACACCTTATTGGGACTCATTGGTCCTAGACACAACTTATTGGTTACATACACACCTTATTGGGCCATCATTGGTCCTAAACATGACTTATTGGTTACATAGACACCTTATTGGGACTCATTGGTCCCAACTGACCCTCGTTTCCCCTAAACACACCTTATTGGGACTCATTGGTCCTAGACACAACTTATTGGTTACATACACACCTTATTGGGCCATCATTGGTCCTAAACATAACTTATTGGTTACATACACACCTTATTGGGACTCATTGGTCCCAACTGACCCTTGTTTCCCCTAAACACAACTTATTGGGACTCATTGGTCCTAAACACAAGTTATTGGTTACATACACACCTTATTGGGCCATCATTGGTCCTAAACACAACTTATTGGTTACATACACACCTTATTGGGACTCATTGGTCCCAACTGACCCTCGTTTCCCCTAAACACACCTTATTGGCACTCATTGGTCCTAGACACAACTTATTGGTTACATACACACCTTATTGGGCCATCATTGGTCCTAAACACAACTTATTGGTTACATACACACCTTATTGGGACTCATTGGTCCCAACTGACCCTCGTTTCCCCTAAACACACCTTATTGGGACTCATTGGTCCTAGACACAACTTATTGGTTACATACAC